>AWOL01S0126865.1:0-82966 GCA_000715115.1 Nicotiana otophora | reverse complement strand
CGCTCAGGTTGTTTTACGTAGCTTAACCCAGGAAGAACCTTTTCGCCTAGGGGGATCCAACTCATATTTCCGGGTAGAAGTACTCCTTGCTCAGGTTGTTTTACATGGCTTAACCCAGTTAGAATATTTTCGCATAGGGGATCCAGCTCATAGTTCTGGGTAGAAGTATTCTTTGCTCAGGATGTTTTACGTTGCTTAACCCAGGTAGAACCTTATAGCCTAAGGGATCCAGCTCATAGTTCCGAATAAAAGTACTCTTCGCTCAAGATGTTTTACGTAGCTTAACCCAGGTAGAACCATTTCGCCTGGGGGGGGATCCAGCTCATAGTTCCACGTAGAAGTACTCTTCGCTCAAGATGTTTTAGTAGCTTAACCCAGGAAGAATCTTTTCACCTAGGAGGATCCAGCTCATAGTTCTGGTTAGAAGTACTATTTGCTGAGGATGTTTTACGTAGCATAACCTAGGTAGAACATTTTCTCCTAGGGGGATCCATCTCATAGTTTTGGGTAGAAGTACTCTTCGCTCATGTTGTTTTATGTAGCTTAACCCAGGTAGAACCTTTTTGCCTAGGGGGACCCAGCTCATAGTTCTGAGTAGAAGTACTCTTTGCTCAGGTTGTTTTACGTAGCTTAACCCAGGTAGAACCTTTTTCCCTAGGGGGGATACAGCTCATAGTTTTAGGTAGAAGTACTCTTCGCTTAGGAGTTTTTGCATAGCTTAACCTAGGTAAACCCTTTTCACCTAGGGGGATCTAGCTCTTATTTCTGGGTGGAAGTACTATTTGCCCAGGCTTGCTTTACGTAGCTTAACCCAGGTAGAACTTTTTCGCCTAGGAAGCTCCAGCTCATAGTTCCGGGTAGAAGTACTCTTCGCCCAGGCTTGCTTTATGTAGCTTAACCTAGGTAGAACCTTATCTCCTAGGGGGATCCAGCTCATAGTTCCGGGTAGAAGTACTCTTCGCTCAGGTTATTTTACGTAGCTTAACCCAGGTAGAACTTTTTCGCCTAGGAAGCTCCAGCTCATAGTTCCGGGTAGAAGTACTCTTCGCCCAGGCTTGCTTTATGTAGCTTAACCTAGGTAGAACTGTATCTCCTAGGGGGATCCAGCTCATTGTTCTGGGTAAAAGTACTCTTCACTCAGGATGTTTTACGTAGCTTAACCCAGGTAGAAACATTTCATGTAGGGTGATTCAGCTCCTAGTTCCAGCTAGAAGTACTCTTCGCTCAGGTTGTTTTACGTAGCTTAACCCAGGTAGAACTATTTCGCCTGGGAGGATCCAGCTCATAGTTTCGGGTAGAAGTACTCCTCGCTCAGGATGTTTTACGTAGATTAACCTATGTAGAACCTTTTCTCCTAGGGAGATCTAGCTCATATTTCCGGGTAGAAGTGCTCTTCGCCCACGTTGTTTTACTTAGCTTAACCCAGGTATAACCTTTTCGCCTAGGGGGATCTACATCATAGTTCCGGGTATAAGTACTCTTCGCTCAGGTTGTTTTACGTAGCTTAACCCATGTAGAACCTTTTTGCCTGGGGGGATCCAGCTCATAGTTCCGGGTAGAAGTACTCTTTGCTCAGGATGTTTTACGTAACTTAACCCAGGTAGAACCTTTTTCCCTAGGGGGATCCAGCTCATTGTTCCGGGTAGAAGTACACTTTACTTAGGTTGTTTTATGTAGCTTATCCTAGGTAGAACCCTTTTGCCTACGGGGATCCAGCTCATAGTTCCGGGCAGAAGTAATATTTGCTCAGGATATTTTGCGTAGCTTAACCCAGGTAGAACCTTTTCGCCTAGAGGGATCCAGCTCACAGTTCCGAGTAGAAGTACTCTTCGCTCAGGATGTTTTACATAGCTTAACCCAGGTATAACCATTTCGCCTAGGGGGATCCAGCTCATATTTTCGGGTAGAAGTACTCTTCGCTTAGGATTCTTTACATAGCTTAACCCAAGTAGAACCATTTCGTCGAGAGGGATCCAGCTTATAGTTCTGCGTAGAAGTACTCTTCGCTCAGGATGTTTTACGTAGCTTAACCCAGGTAGAACCTTATCGCCTAGGGGATCCAGCTCATAGTTCCGAGTAGAATTACTCTTCGCTCAAGATGTTTTACGTAGCTTAACCCAGGTAGAACCATTTTGCCTAGAGGGATCCAGCTCATAGTTCCAGGTAGAAGTACTCTTCTCTCAGGATATTTTACGTAGCTTAACCCAGGAAGAACCTTTTCGCCTAGGAGGATCCATCTCATAGTTCTAGGTAGAAGTACTCTTTGCTGAGGATGTTTTATGTAGCATAACCTAGGTAGAACCTTTTCTCCTAGGGGGATGAAACTCATAGTTTCGGGCAAAAGTATTCTTTGCTTAGGATGTTTTACGTAGCTTAACCCAGGAAGAACCTTTTCGCCTAGGGGGATCCAACTCATATTTCCGGGTAGAAGTACTCCTTGCTCAGGTTGTTTTACATTACTTAACCCAGTTAGAATATTTTCGCATAGGGGATCCAGCTCATAGTTCTGGGTAGAAGTATTCTTTGCTCAGGATGTTTTATGTTGCTTAACCCAGGTAGAACCTTATTGCCTAGGGGATCCAGCTCATAGTTCCGAGTAGAAGTACTCTTCGCTCAAGATGTTTTACGTAGCTTAACCCAGGTAGAACCATTTCGCCTAGGGGGATCCAGCTCATAGTTCCAGGTAGAAGTACTCTTCGCTCAAGATGTTTTAGTAGCTTAACCCAGGAAGAACCTTTTCGCCTAAGAGGATCCAGCTCATAGTTTTGGTTAGAAGTACTCTTTGCTGAGGATGTTTTACATAGCATAACCTAGGTAGAACCTTTTCTCCTAGGGGGATCCAACTCATAGTTTTGGGTAGAAGTATTCTTCGCTTAGGATGTTTTACGTAGCTTAACCCAGGAAGAACCTTTTCGCCTAGGGGGATCCAACTCATATTTCAGGGTAGAAGTACTCCTTGCTCAGGCTGTTTTACATAGCTTAACCCAGTTAGAATATTTTCGCATAGGAGATCCAGCTCAAAGTTCTGGGTAGAAGTATTCTTTGCTGAGGATGTTTTACGTAGCTTAACCAAAACGTAGCTTAACCCAGGTAGAACCTTATTGCCTAGGGGATCCAGCTCATAGTTTCGAGAAAAAATACTCTTCGCTCAAGATGTTTTACGTAGCTTAACCCAGGTAGAACCATTTCGCCTAGGGGGATCCAGCTCATAGTTCCAGGTAGAAGTACTCTTCGCTCAGGATGTTTTACGTAGCTTAACCCAGAAAGAACCTTTTCGCCTATGAGGATCCATCTCATAGTTCTGGGTAGAAGTACTCTTTGCTGAGGATGTTTTACGTAGCATAACCTAGGTAGAACCTTTTCTCCTAGGGGGAACAAACTCATAGTTTCGGGCAAAAGTATTCTTTGCTTAGGATGTTTTACGTAGCTTAACCCAGAAAGAACCTTTTCGCCTATGAGGATCCATCTCATAGTTCTGGGTAGAAGTACTCTTTGCTGAGGATGTTTTACGTAGCATAACCTAGGTAGAACCTTTTCTCCTAGGGGGAACAAACTCATAGTTTCGGGCAAAAGTATTCTTTGCTTAGGATGTTTTACGTAGCTTAACCCAGGAAGAACCTTTTCACCTAGGGGGATCCAACTCATATTTCCGGGTAGAAGTACTCCTTGCTCAGGTTGTTTTACATTGCTTAACCCCGTTAGAATATTTTCGCATAGGGGATCCAGCTCATAGTTCTGGGTAGAAGTATTCTTTGCTCAGGATGTTTTATGTTGCTTAACCCAGGTAGAACCTTATCGCCTAGGGGATCCAGCTCATAGTTCCGAGTAGAAGTACTCTTCGCTCAAGATGTTTTATGTAGCTTAACCCAGGTAGAACCATTTCACCTAGGGGGATCCAGCTCATAGTTCCAGGTAGAAATACTCTTCGCTCAAGATGTTTTAGTAGCTTAACCCAGGAAGAACCTTTTCGCCTAGGAGGATCCATCTCATAGTTCTAGGTAGAAGTACTCTTTGCTGAGGATGTTTTATGTAGCATAACCTAGGTAGAACCTTTTCTCCTAGGGGGATCAAACTCATAGTTTCGGGCAAAAGTATTCTTTGCTTAGGATGTTTTACGTAGCTTAACCCAGGAAGAACCTTTTCGCCTAGGGGGATCCAACTCATATTTCCGGGTAGAAGTACTCCTTGCTCAGGTTGTTTTACATTACTTAACCCAGTTAGAATATTTTCGCATAGGGGATCCAGCTCATAGTTCTGGGTAGAAGTATTCTTTGCTCAGGATGTTTTATGTTGCTTAACCCAGGTAGAACCTTCTTGCCTAGGGGATCCAGCTCATAGTTCCGAGTAGAAGTACTCTTCGCTCAAGATGTTTTACGTAGCTTAACCCAGGTAGAACCATTTCGCCTAGGGGGATCCAGCTCATAGTTCCAGGTAGAAGTACTCTTCGCTCAGGATGTTTTACGTAGCTTAACCCAGGAAGAACCTTTTCGCCTAGGAGGATCCAGCTCATAGTTTTGGGTAGAAGTACTCTTTGCTGAGGATGTTTTACGTAGCATAACCTTGGTAGAACCTTTTCTCCTAGGGGGATCCAACTCATAGTTTTGGGTAGAAGTATTCTTCGCGTAGGATGTTTTTCGTAGCTTAACCCAGGAAGAACCTTTTCGCGTAGGGGGATCCAACTCATATTTTCGGGTAGAAGTACTCCTTGCTCGGGCTGTTTTACATATCTTAACCCAGTTAGAATATTTTTGCGTAGGGGATCCAGCTCATAGTTCTAGGTAGAAGTATTCTTTGCTCAGGATGTTTTACGTAGCTTACCCCAGGTATAACCGTTTCGCCTAGAGGGATCCAGCTCATATTTTCGGGTAGAAGTACTCTTCGCTCAAGATGTTTTACGTAGCTTACCCCAGGTATAACCGTTTCGCCTAGAGGGATCCAGCTCATATTTTCGGGTAGAAGTACTCTTCACTCAGGCTATTTTTCGTAGCTTAACCCGTATAGAACATTTTCGTGTAGCTGATCAAACTCATAGTTACGGGTAGAACTTAGGATGTTTTACGTAGTTTAACACAAGTTGAACCATTTCGCTGAGGGGGATCCAGCTCATAGTTCCGGGTAGAAGTATTCTTCGCTTAGGATGTTTTATGTAGCTGAACCCAAGTAGAAACATATCGCCTAGGAAGATCCAACTCATAGTTCCGAGTAGAAGTACTCTTCGCTCAAGATGTTTTATGTAGCTTCACCCAGGTAGAACCATTTCGCCTAGGGGGATTCAGCACATAGTTCCGGGTAGAAGTACTCTTCGCTTAGGATGTTTTACGTAGCTTAACCCGAAAGAACCTTTTCTCCTAGGGGAATCCAACTCATATTTCCGGGTAGAAGTACTCTTTGCTCAGGCTATTTTACATAGATTAACCCAGTTAGAACCTTTTCGCCTAGGGGATCCAGCTCATAGTTCCGGGTAGAAGTATTCTTTGCTCAGGACGTTTTACGTAGCTTAACCAGGTAGAACCGTTTCGCCTAGGGGATCCAGCTCATATTTTTGGGTAGAAGTACTCTTCACTAAGGCTGTTTTACGTAGCTTAACACGGATAGAACCTTTTCGCCTAGAGGGATCCAGCGCATAGTTCCGGGTAGAATTACTCTTCGCTCAGGGTGTTTTACGTAGCTTAACCCAGGTAGAACGAATTCGCCTAGGAGGATCCATCTCATAGTTCCAGGTAAAAGTACTCTTCGCTCAAGTTGTTTTACGTAGCTTCACCCAGGTAGAACCTTTTCTCCTAGTGGGATCCAGCTCATAGTTCCGGGTAGAAGTACTCTCTGCTCAGGGTGTTTTACGTATTTTAACCCAGGTAGAACAATGTTGCCTAGGGGATCCAGCTCATAGTTCCGCGTAGAAGTACTCTTCGCTCAAGATATTTTATGTAATTTAACCCAGGTAGAACCTTTTTGCCTAAGGGGATCCAGCTCATTGTTCCAGGTAGAAGTACTCTTCGCTCAGGTTATTTTACGTAGCTTAACCTAGGGAGAACCCTTTTTCCTAAGGGGATCCAGCTCATAATTCCGGGTAGAAGTACTCTTTGCTCAGGATATTTTATGTAGCTTAACCAAGGTAGAACCTTTTCACCTAGGGGGATCCAGCTCATAGTTCCTGGTAGAAGTACTCTTTGCTCAGGATGTTATACGTAGCATAATCCAGGTAGAACCTTTTCGCCTAGGGGGATCCAACTCATAGTTCCGGGTAGAAGTACTCTTCGCTCAGGATGTGGTACGTAGCTTAACCCAGGTAGAACCATTTCTCCTAGGGGGATCCAGCTCATAGTTCCAGGTAAAAGTATTCTTTGCTCTGGGTGTTTTACGTAGCTTAACCCAGGTAGAACAATTTTCCCTAAGGGGATCCAGCTCATAGTTTCGGGTAGAAGTACTCTTTGCTCAAGTTATTTTACGTAGCTTAACCGAGGTACAACCTTATCGCCTAGGGGGATTCAACTCATAGTTCTAAGTAGAAGTACTCTTCGCTCAAGATGTTTTACGTAGCTTCACCCTGGTAGAACCATTGCGCCTAGGGGGATCCAGCACATAGTTCGGGTTAGAAGTACTCTTCGCTTAGTATGTTTTACGTAGCTTAACCCAGGAAGAACCTTTTCGCCTAGGGGGATCCAGCTCATAGTTTCGGGTAGAAGTACTCTTCGCCATAGTTCCGGGTAGAAGTTTTCTTCGCTCAGGATGTGTTAAGTAGCTTAACCCGGGTAGAACCTCTTCGCCTAGGGTGATCCACCTCATATTTTCGGGTAGAAGTACTCTTCGCTCATGATGTTTTACGTAGCATAACCCAGGTAGAACCTTTTCGCTTAGGGGGATCCAGCTCATATTTCCAGGTATAAGTGCTCTTCGCCTACGCTGGTTTACTTAGCTTAACCCAGGTATTACCTTTTCTCCTAGGGGGATCCAGCTCATAGTTCTGGGTTGAAGTACTCTTCGCAAAGGTTGTTTTACGTAGCTTAACCCAGGTAAAACCTTTTCGTCTAGGGGGATCCAGCTCATAGTTCCGGGTAGAAGTACTCTTTGCTCAAGATGTTTTACGTAGCTTAACCCAGGTAAAACCTTTTCGTCTAGGGGGATCCAGCTCATAGTTCCGGGTAGAAGTACTCTTTGCTCAAGATGTTTTACGTAGCTTAACCCAGGTAAAACCTTTTCGTCTAGGGGGATCCAGCTCATAGTTCCGGGTAGAAGTACTCTTTGCTCAAGATGTTTTACGTAGCTTAACCCAGGTAGAACGCTTTCCCCTAGGGGGATCCAGCTTATTGTTCCGGGTAGAAGTACTCTTCGCTCGGGATGTTTTACCTAGCTTTACCTAGGTAGAACCTTTTCACCTAGGGGGATCCAGCTCATTGTTACGGGTAAAAGTACCTTTCGCTCAGGATGTTTAACATAGCTTAACCTAGGTAGAACCATTTCGCCTAGGGGGATCCAGCTCATAGTTCCGGGTAGAATTACTCTTCGCTCAGGATGTTTTATGTAGCTTAACCCAGATAGAACCTTGTCAACTAGGGGGAGGCAGCTAATAGTTTCGAGTAAAAGTTCTCTTCGCTCAGGATGGTTTACGTAGCTTAACCCAGGTAGAACTATTTCGCCTAGGGGGATCCAGCTCATAGTTCCAGGTAGAAGTACTCTTCGATCAGGTTGTTTTATGTAGCTTAACCCAGGTAAATCCATTTTTCTAGGGGGGATCCAGCTCATAGTTCTAGGTAGATGTACTTTTCGCTCAGGATGTTATACGTAGCTTAACCTAGGTTCGAACCTTTTCGCCTAGGGGGATCTAGCTCATTTTTCTCGGTAGAAGTACTTTTCGCTCAGGCTCTATTACTTAGCTTAACCCAGCTATTACCTTTTTTGCCTAGGGGGATCTAGCACATAGTTTCGGGTAGAAGTACTCTTCGCTTAGGTTGTTTTACGTAGCTTAACCCTCGTAGAACCTTTTTGCCTGGGGGATCTAGCTCATAGTTCTGGGTAGAAGTATTTTTTGCTCAGGATGTTTTACGTAGCTTAACCCAGGTACAACCTTTTCGCCTAGGGGGTCCAGCTCATAAATCTTGGTAGAAGTACTTTTTGCTCAGGATGTTTTACGTAGCTTAACCCGGGTAGAACCTTTTCGCCTAGGGGTATCCTGCTCATAGTTCCGGGTGTATGTACTCTTCTCTAAGGATGTTTTACATAGCTTAACCCAGGTAGAACCATTTCGCCTAGGGGGATCCGGGTCATAGATCCGGGTAGAAGTACTCTTCGCTTAGGATGCTTTACGTACCTTAACCCAAGTAGAACCATTGCACTGAAGGGGATCCAGCTCATAGTTTCGGGTAAAAGTACTCTTCGCTCAGGATGTTTTACGTAGCTTAACACAGGTATAACCTTATCGACTAGGGGATCCAACTCATAGTTCCGAGTCTAAGTACTCTTCGCTCAAGATGTTTTATGTAGCTTAACCCAGGTAGAACCATTTCGCCTAGGGGGATCCAGCTTATAGTTCCAGGTAGAAGTACTCTTCGCTCAAGATGTTTTACGTAGCGTAACCTAGGAAGAACCTTTTTTGCCTAGGGGGATCTAGCTCATAGTTCTTGGTAGAATTACTCTTTGCTCAGGATGTTTTACGTAGCACAACCACCTCCTAAGAGGATCCAACTCATAGTTTCTAGTAGCATTATTCTTCGTTCAGGATGTTTTCCGTAGCTTAACCCAGGTAGAACCTTTTCGTCTTGGGGGATCCAGCTTATATTTTCGGGTAGAAGTACTCTTCGCTCAGGCTGTTTTATAAAGCTTAACCCGGGTAGAACCGTTTCGCCTAGAAGGATCCAGCTCATAGTTCCGGGTAGAAGTATTCTTCGCTCAGGGTGTTTTACATTGCTTAACCCGGGTAGAACAATTTTCCCTAGGGGGATCCGGCTCATAGTTTTGGGTAGAAGTACTCTTCACTCAATTTATTTTACGTAGCTTAACCCATGTACAACCTTATCGCCTAGGGGGATTCAACTCATAGTTCCGAGTAGAAGTACTCTTCGCTCAAGATGTTTTACATAGCTTCACCCTGGTAGAACCATTTCGCCTAGGGGGATCCAGCACATAGTTCCGGTTAGAAGTACTCTTCGCTTAGGATGTTTTACGTAGCTTAACCCAGGAAGATCCTTTTCGCCTAAGGGGATCCAGCTCAAAATTGCGGGTAGAAATACTCTTCGCTCAGGCTATTTTACATAGCTTAGCCCAGGTAGACCCTTTTCGCCTAGGGGTATCCAGCTCATAGATTCGGGTAGAAGTACTCTTTACCATAGTTCTGGGTAGAAGTTTTCTTCGCTCAGGATGTTTTTCGTTGCTTAACCCAGGTAGAACCTCTTCCCCTAGGGTTATCCAGCTCATATTTTCGGGTAGAAGTACTCTTTGCTCATGATATTTTACGTAACATAACCCAGGTAGAACCTTTTTGCTTAGGGGGATCCAACTCATATTTCTGGGTAGAAGTACTATTCGCCTAGGCTGGTTTACTTAGCTTAACCCAGGTATAACCTTTTCTCCTAGGGGGATCTAGCTCCTAGTTTTGGGTTGAAGTACTCTTTGCTAAGGTTGTTTTACGTGGTTTTACCCAGGTAGAACCTTTTCGTCTAGGGGGATCCAGCTCATAGTTCCGGGTAGAAGTACTCTTTGCTCAAGATGTTTTACGTAGCTTAACCCAGGTAGAACCTTTTCCCCTAGGGGGATCCAGCTCATTTTTCCGGGTAGAAGTACTCTTAGCTCAGGATGTTTCACCTAGCTTTACCCAGGTAGAACATTTTCACCTAAGGGGATCCAGCTCATTGTTTCGGGTAGAAGTACCTTTCGCAGAGGATGTTTAACAAAGCTTAACCTAGGTAGAACCATTTCACCTAGGGGATCTAGCTCATAGTTCCGGGTAGAAGTACTCTTCGCTCAAGCTGTTTTATGTGGCTTAACCCAGGTAGAACCTTGTCGCCTAGGGGATACATATAATAGTTCCTAGTAGAAGTACTCTTCGCTTAGGATGTTTTACGTAGATTAACCTAGGTAGAACCATTTCGCCTAGGGGTGTCCAGCTCAGAGTTCCGAGTAGAAGTACTTTTCGCTCAGGATGTATTACGTAGCTTAACCCAGGTAGAACCTTGTCGCTTAGGTTATCCATCTAATAGTTCCGAGTAGAAGTACTCTTCACTTAGGATGTTTTACGTAGCTTAACCTAGGTAGAACCATTTTGCCTAGGGGGATCCAGCTCATAGTTCCGGGTAGAAGTACTCTTCGCTCAGGTTGTTTTACGTAACTTAACCCAGGTAGAACCATTTCTCCTGGAGGGATCTAGCTCATAGTTCCGGGTAGAAGTACTCTTCGCTCATGATGTTTTACGTAGCATAACCCAGGTAGAACCTTTTTGCTTAGGGGGATCCAGCTCATATTTCCGGGTAGAAGTACTCTTCGCCTATGCTGGTTTACTTAGCTTAAACCAGGTATAACCTTTTCTCCTAGGGGGATCCAGCTCATAGTTCTGGGTTGAAGTACGCTTCGCTAAGGTTGTTTTATGTGTCTTAACCCAGGTAGAACCTTTTCGTCTAGGGGGATCCAGCTCATAGTTCTGGGTTGAAGTACGCTTCGCTAAGGTTGTTTTATGTGTCTTAACCCAGGTAGAACCTTTTCGTCTAGGGGGATCCAGCTCATAGTTCTGGGTAGAAGTACTCTTTGCTCAAGATGTTTTACGTAGCTTAACCCAGGTAGATCTTTTCCCCTAGGGGGATCCAGCTCATTGTTCTGGGTAGAAGTACTCTTCGCTCAGGTTGTTTTATGAAGCTTAACCTACGTAGACCCTTTTTTCCTAAGGGGATCCAACTCATAATTCCGGGTAGAAGTACTCTTTGCTCAGGATGTTGTACATAGCTTAACCCAGGTAGAACTTTTTCACCTAGGGGGATCCAGCTCATAGTTCCTGGTAGAAGTACTCTTTGCTCAGGATGTTTGGCATAGCTTAATCCAGGTAGAACCTTTTTGCCTAGGGGGATCCAGCTTATTAATCCGGGTAAAAGTACTTTTCGCTCAGGATGTTTAACATAGCTTAACCCAGGTAGAAACTTTCCCCCTAGGGGGATCCAGCTCATTGTTCCGGGTAGAAGTATTCTTCGCTCCGGACGTTTTACCTAGCTTTACCCAGGTAGAACCTTTTCACCTAGGGGGATCCAGCTCATAGTTCCGGGTAGAAGTACTCTTTGCTCAAGATGTTTTATGTAGCTTAACCCAGGTAGAACCTTTTCCCCTAGGGGGATCCAGCTCATTTTTCCGGGTAGAAGTACTCTTCACTCAGGATGTTTTACTTAGCTTTACCCAGGTAGAACCTTTTCACCTAGGGGGATCCAGCTCATTTTTCCGGGTAAAAGTACTTTTCGCTCGAGATGTTTAACATAGCTTAACCCAGGTAGAACCATTTCGCCTAGGGGGATCCAGCTCATAGTTCCGGGTAGAAGTACTCTTCGCTCAGGCTGTTTTATGTAGCTTAACCTAGGTAGAACCTTTTCGCCTAGAAGGATCCAGCTCATAGTTCCGAGAAGAAATACTCTTTGCTCAGGGTGGTTTACGTAGCTTAACCGAGGTCGAACATCTTCCCCAAAGGGGATCCAGCATATAGTTTCGGGAAGAAGTACTCTTCGTTCAAGTTGTTTTACGTAGCTTAACCCAGGTACAACCTTATCGCCTAGGAGGATCCAACTCATAGTTCCGAGTAGAGGTACTCTTCGCTCAAGATGTTTTACGTAGCTTCACCCTGGTAGAACCACTTCGCCTAGGGGATCCAGCACATAGTTCCGGGTAGAAGTACTCTCCGCTTAGGATGTTTTCCGTGGCTTAACCCAGGAAGAAACTTTTTGCCTAGGGGGGATCCAGCTCATATTTCCGAGTAGAAATATCCTTCGCTCAGGCTGTTTTACATAGCTTAACCTAGGTTGAACCTTTTCTCCTAGCGGATCCAGCTCAAAGTTTCGGGTAGAAGTATTCTTTTCTGAGGATGTTTTACATAGCTTAACACAGGTAGAACAATTTTGACTAGGGGGATCCAGCTCATATTTTCAGGTAGAAGTACACTTCACTCAGGCTGTTTTAAGTAGCTTAATCCGGATAGAAAATTTTCG
This sequence comes from Nicotiana otophora, assembly GCA_000715115.1. NCBI lineage: Eukaryota > Viridiplantae > Streptophyta > Magnoliopsida > Solanales > Solanaceae > Nicotiana > Nicotiana otophora. Next base: position 70,799 of record AWOL01S0126865.1, on the reverse strand, counting down.
CCTAGAGGGATCCAGCTCATAGTTGCGGGTAGAAGCACTCTTCACTCAGGGTGTTTTACGTAGCATAACCGAAGTAGAACACTTTCGCCTAGGAGGATCCAACTCATAGTTCCGGGTAAAAGTACTCTTCGCTCAAGTTGTTTTTCGTAGCTTAACCCAGGAAGAACCTTTTCTCCTAGTGGTATCCAGCTCATAGTTACGGGTAGAAGTGCTCTTCGCACAGGGTGTTTTACATAGCTTAACCCAGGTAGAACAATTTCGCCTAGGGGATCCAGCTCATAGTTCCGGGTAGAAGTACTCTTCGCTCACGATGTTTTACATAACTTAACCCAGGTAAAACCTTTTCGCCTAGGGGGATCCAGCTCATTGTTCTGGGTAGAAGTACTCTTCGCTCAAGTTGTTTTATGTAGCTTAACCTAGGTAGAACCTTTTTGCCTAAGGGGATGCAACTCATAATTCCGGGTAGAAGTACTCTTTGCTCAGGATGTTTAACGTAGCTTAACCCAGGTAGAACCTTTTCGCCTAGGGGGATCTAGCTCATAGTTCCTGGTAGAAGTACTCTTTGCTCAGGATGTTTTACGTAGTTTAATCCAGGTAGAACCTTTTTGCCTAGGGGGATCCAATTCATAATTCTGGGTAGAAGTACTCTTCGTTCAGTATGTGTTACGTAGCTTAACCCCGGTAGAACTATTTTTCCTAGGGGGATCCGGCTCATAGTTCCAGGTAGAAGTACTCTTCGCTTAGGATGTTTTACGTTGCTTAACCCAAGTAGAACCATTTCGCCTAGGGGGATCTAGCTCATTGTTCCGGGTAGAAGTAGTCTTCGCTCAGGATGTTTTACGTTGCTTAACCCAGGAAGAAACTTTTTGCCTAGGGGGATCAAGTTCCTATTTCCAGGTAGAAGTACGCTTCGCTCAGGCTATTGTACTTAGCTTTACCCAGGTACAACCTTTTCTCCAAGGGGATCCAGCTCATTGTTCCGCGTAGAAGTTTTCTTCGCTTGGGATGTTTTTTGTAGCTTAACCCAGGTAGAACCTTTACACCTAAGGTGATCCCGCTCATATTTTCGGGTAGAAGTACTTTTCGCTCAGGCTATTTTACGTAGCTTAACCCAGGAAGAACCTTTTCTGATAGAGGGATCCAGCTCATAGTTCCGTGTAGAAGTACTCTTCGCTCATGGTGTTTTACGTAGCTTAACCCAAATAGAAACATTTCGCATAGGGGGATCCAGCTCATAATTCCGGGTAGAAGTACTCTTCTCTTAAGTTGTTTTACGTAGCTTAACCCAGGTAGAACCCTTTTACCTAGGGGGATCCATCTCATAGTTTTGGGTAGAAGTATTCTTCGCTCAACATGTTTTACGTAGCTTAACCCAGGCAGAACCGTTTCCCCTAGGAGGATCCATCTCATTGTTCCAGGTTGAAGAACTCTTCGCTCAGGATGTTTTACCTAGCTTTACCCAGGTAGAACCGTCTCTCATAGGGGGATCCAGCTCACTGTTCTGGGTAGAAATACTCTTCGCTCAGGATGTTTTACATAGCTTAACCCAGGTAGAACCTTGTCGCCTAGGGGGAGTCAGCTAATAGTTTCGAGTAGAAGTACTCTTTGCTCTGGGTGTTTTACGTAGCTTAACCCAGGTAGAACAATTTCCCCAAGGGGGATCCAGCATATAGTTTCAGGTAGAAGTACTCTTTGCTCAAGTTGTTTTACGTAGCTTAACCCAGTACAACCTTATTGCCTAGGGGGTCCATCTCATAGCTCCGAGTAGAGGTACTCTTCGCTCAAGATGTTTTACATAGCTTCACCTTGGTAGAACCATTTCGCCTAAGGGGATCCAGCACATAGTTCCGGGTAGAAGTACTCTTCGCTTAGGATGTTTTACGTAGCTTAACCCAGGAAGAACCTTTTCGCCTAAGGGGGATCCAGCTCATATTTTCGGGTAGAAATATCCTTTGCTCAGGCTGTTTTACATAGCTTAACCCAGGTAGAACCTTTTCGCTTAGCGGATCCAGCTCAAAGTTCCGGGTAGAAGTATTCTTTTCTGAGGATGTTTTACGTAGCTTAACCCAGGTTGAACCGTTTTGCCTAGGGGGATCCAGCTCATATTTTCAGGTAGAAGTACACTTCACTTAGGCTGTTTTATGTAGCTTAACCCGGATAGAACCTTTTCACCTAGAGGGATCTAGCTCATAGTTCCGGGTAGAAGTACTCTTCGCTCAGGGTGTTTTTAGTAGCATAACCTAGGTAGAACAATTTCTACTAGGAGGATCCAGCTCATAGTTCCGGGTAGAAGTACTCTTCGCTCAAGTTGTTTTACGTAGCTTAACCCAGGTAGAACCTTTTTGCCTAGTGGGATCCAGCTCATAGTTACGGGTAGAAGTACTCTTCGCTCAAGTTGTTTTACGTAGCTTAACCCAGGTAGAACCTTTTTGCCTAGTGGGATCCAGCTCATAGTTACGGGTAGAAGTACTCTTCGCTCAAGTTGTTTTACGTAGCTTAACCCAGGTAGAACCTTTTTGCCTAGTGGGATCCAGCTCATAGTTACGGGTAGAAGTACTCTTCGCTCAAGATGTTTTACATAACTTAACCCAGTTAAAACCTTTTCGCCTAGAGGGATCCAGGTCATTGTTCCGGGTAGAAGTACTCTTCGCTCAAGATGTTTTACATAACTTAACCCAAGTAGAACCTTTTCGCCTAGTGGGATCCAGCTCATTGTTCCGGGTAGAAGTACGCTTCGCTCATGTTGTGTTATGTGGCTTAACCTAGGTATAACCTTTTTTGCCTAAGCTGATCCAGCTCATAATTCCTGGTAGAAGTACTCTTTGCTCAGGATATTTTACGTAGCTTAACCCTGGTAGAACCTTTTCGCCTAGGGGGATCTAGCTCATAGTTCCTGGTAGAAGTACTCTTTGCTCAGGATGTTTTACATAGCTTAATCTAGGTAGAACCTTTTCGCCTAGGGGAATCCAACTCATAGTTCCCGGTAGAAGTACTCTTCGCTTAGGATGTGTTACGTAGCTTAACCCAAGTAGAACCTTTTCGCCTAGGGGAATCCAACTCATAGTTCCCGGTAGAAGTACTCTTTGCTCAGGATGTTCTACATAGCTTCATCTAGGTAGAACCTTTTCGCCTAGGGGAATCCAACTCATAGTTCCCGGTAGAAGTACTCTTCGCTTAGGATGTGTTACGTAGCTTAACCCAGGTAGAACCATTTTGCCTAGGGGGATCCGGCTCATAATTCTGGGTAGAAGTACTCTTCGCTTCGGATGTTTTACGTAGCTTAACCCAAGTAGAACCTTTTCGCCGAGGGGGATCCAGCTCATAGTTCCGGGTAGAAGTACTCTTCGCTCATGATACTTTACGTAGCTTAACCCAAGTAGAACCTTATCGACTAGGGGGATCCAGCTCATAGTTAAGACTAGAAGTACCCTTTGCTCATGATGTTTTACGTTGCTTAACCCAAGTAGAACCATTTCAGCTAGGGGGATCTAGCTCATAGTTTCGGGTAGAAGTACTCTTCGCTCGGGATGTTTTACGTAGCTTAACCCAGGAAGAACCTTTTTGCCTAGAGGGATCAAGCTCGTATTTCCTGGTAGAAGTACGCTTCGCTCAGGCTGTTTTACTTAGCTTTACCCAGGTACAACCTTTTCTCCTAGGGGATCCAGCTCATAATTCCGGGTAGAAGTTTTCTTCGCTCAGGATGGTTTTTCTAACCGAGGTAGAACCTTTTTACCTAGGGTGATCCAGCTATATGTTCGGGTAGAAATACTCTTCGCTCAGGCTGTTTACGTAGCTTAACCCAGGTAGAATCTTTTCTGATAGAGGGATCCACCTCATAGTTCCGCGTAGAAGTACTCTTCGCTCAGGGTGTTTTACGTAGCTTAACCCAAGTAGAAAAATTTTGCATTGGGGGATCCAGCTCATAATTCCGGGTAGAAGTACTCTTCGCTCAAGTTGTTTTACGTAGCTTAACCCAGATAGAACCTTTTCGCCTAGGGGGATCTATCTCATAGTTTCGGGTAGAAGTACTCTTTGCTCAAGATATTTTATGTAGCTTAACCCAGGTAGAACTTTTTCCCCTAGGAGGATCCAGCTCATTGTTCAAAGTTGAAGAACTCTTCACTCAAGATGTTTTACCTAGCTTTACCCAGGTAGAACCTTCTCACCTAGGGGGATCTAACTCATTCTTCCGGGTAGAAATACTCTTCACTTAGGATGTTTTACGTAGCTTAACCCAGGAAGAATCATTTTGCCTAGGGGGATCCTGCTCATAGTTCCGGGTAGAAGTACTCTTAGATCAGGATGTTTTACGTATCTTAACCCAGGTAGAACTTTGTCGCCTAGGGGGAGTCAGCTAATAGTTCCGAGTTGAAGTACTCTTCGCTCAGGTTACTTTATGTAGCTTAACCTAGGTACAACCATTTCGCCTAGGGGTATCCAGCTCATAGTTTCGGGTAGAAGTACTCTTTGCCATAGTTCCGGGTAGAAGTACTCTTCGCTCATGATGTTTTATGTAGCTTAACCCAGGTAGAACCTTGTAGCCTAGGGGGATCCAGCTAATAGTTTGGAGTAGAAGTACTCTTTGCTTAGGATGTTTTACGTAGCTTAATCTAGGTAGAACCATTTCGCCTAGGGGTATCCAGCTCAGAGTTCCGAGCAGAAGTACTCTTCGCTCAGGATGTTTTACGTAGCTTAACCCAGGTAGAACCTTGTCGCCTTGGGGATCTATCTAATAGTTCCGAGTAGCAGTACTCTTCGCTTAGGATGTTTTACGTAGCTTAACCTAGGGAGAACCATTTTTTCTGGGGGGATCCGGCTCATAGTTCCAGGTAGAAGTACTCTTTGCTCAGGTTGGTTTACGTAACTTAACAAAGGTAGAACCATTTCTCCTCGAGGGATCTAGCTCACAGTTCCATGTAGAAGTACTCTTCGCTCATGATGTTTTACATAGCTTAACCCAGGTAGAACCTTTTCGCTTAGGGGGATCCAACTCATATTTCCGGGTAGAAGTACTATTCGCCTAGGCTGGTTTACTTAACTTAACCCAGGTATAATCTTTTCTCCTAGGGGGATCGAGCTCATAGTTCTGGGTTGAAGTACTCTTCGCTAAGGTTGTTTTACGTAGCTTAACCCAGGTAGAACCTTGTAGCCTAGGGGATCCAGCTAATAGTTCTGTGTAGAAGTACTCTTCGCTCAGGATGTTTTACGTAGCTTAATCCAGGTAGATACATTTTGCCTAGGGGTATCCAGCTCAGAGTTCTTAGTAGAAGTACTTTTCGCTCAGGATGTTTTACATAGCTTCACCCAGGTAGAACCTGTTCGCCAAGGGGATACATCTAATAGTTCCGAGTAGAAGTACTCTTCACTTAGGATGTTTTATATAGCTTAACCTAGGTAAAACCATTTTGCCTAGGGGGATCCAGCTCATAGTTTCGGGTAGAAGTACTCTTCGCTCAGATTGTTTTACGTAGCTTAACCCAGGTAGAACCATTTCTCCTCGAGGGATCTAGCTCATAGTTCCGGGTAGAAGTACTCTTCGCTCATGATGTTTTATATAGCTTAACCCAGGTAGAACCGTTTCGCTTAGGGGGATCCAGCTCATACTTCTGTGTAGAAGTACTCTTCGCCTAGGCTGGTTTACTTAGCTTAACCCAGGTATAACCTTTTCTCCTAGGGGGATCCAGCTCATAGTTCCAGGTAGAAGTACTCTTCGCTCCGGACGTTTTACCTAGCTTTACCCAGGTAGAACCTTTTCACCTAGGGGGATCCAGCTCATAGTTCCAGGTAGAAGTACTCTTCGCTCCGGACGTTTTACCTAGCTTTACCCAGGTACAACCTTTTCTCCTACGGGATCCAGCTCATAGTTCCAGGTAGAAGTACTCTTCGCTCCGGACGTTTTACCTAGCTTTACCCAGGTACAACCTTTTCTCCTACGGGATCCAGCTCATAGTTCCAGGTAGAAGTACTCTTCGCTCCGGACGTTTTACCTAGCTTTACCCAGGTACAACCTTTTCTCCTACGGGATCCAGCTCATAGTTCCAGGTAGAAGTACTCTTCGCTCCGGACGTTTTACCTAGCTTTACCCAGGTACAACCTTTTCTCCTACGGGATCCAGCTCATAGTTCCGGATAGAAGTACTCTTTGCTCAAGATGTTTTATGTAGCTTAACCCAGGTAGAACCTTTTCCCCTAGGGGGATCCAGCTCATAGTTCCGGATAGAAGTACTCTTTGCTCAAGATGTTTTACGTAGCTTAACCCAGGTAGAACCTTTTCCCCTAGGGGGATCCAGCTCATTGTTCCGGCTAGAAGTACTCTTTGCTCAGGTTGTTCTATGTAGCTTAACTTAGGTAGAACCTTTTTGCCTAACGGGATCCAGCTTATAATTCCGGGTAGAAGTACTCTTTGCTCAGGATGTTTTACGTAGCTTAACCCAGGTAGAACCTTTTCGCCTAGGGGATCTAGCTCATAGTTCCTGGTAGAAGTACTCTTTGCTTAGGATGTTTTATGCAGCTTAATCCAGGTAGAACTTTTTCGCCTAGGGGGATCCAACTCATAGTTCAGGGTAGACGTACTCTTCGCTCAGGATGTGTTACGTAGCTTAACCCAGGTAGAACCATTTTGCCTAGGGGGATCCGGCTCATAGTTCCGGGTAGAAGTACTCTTCGCTTCGGATGTTTTACATAGCTTAACCCAAGTAGAACCATTTCGCCGAGGGGGATCCAGCCCATAGTTCCGGGTAGAAGTACTCTTCGCTCAAGATATTTTACGAAGCTTAACCCATGTAGAACCTTAACGCCTAGGGGGATCCAGCTCATAGTTAAGAGTAGAAGTACCCTTTGCTCATGATATTTTACGTTGCTTAACCCAAGTAGAATCATTTCTCCTAGGGGGATCTAGCTCATAGTTCCGGGTAAAAGTACTCTTCGCTCATGTTTTACGTAGCGTAACCCAGGAAGAACCTTTTTTCCTAGGGGGATCCAGCTCGTATTTCCGGGTAGAAGTACGCTTCGCTCAGGTTGTTTTACTTAGCTTTACCCAGGTACAACCTTTTCTCCTAGGGGATCCAGCTCATAGTTCCGGGTAGAAGTTTTCTTCCCTCAGGATGTTTTTTGTAGCCTAACCCAGGTAGAACCTTTTCGTCTAGGGTGATCCAACTCATATTTTCGGGTAGAAGTACTCTTCGCTCAAGTTGTTTTACATAGCTTAACCCAGGTAAAACCTTTTCTGATAGAGGGATACAACTCATAGTTCCGCGTAGTACTCTTCGCTCAGGGTGTTTTACGTAGCTTAACCCAGGTAAAACCTTTTCTGATAGAGGGATACAACTAATAGTTTTGAGTAGAAGTACTCTTCGCTCAAGATGTTTTACGTAGCTCAACCTAGGTAGAACCATTTCGCCTAGGGGTATCCAGCTCATACTTTCGGGTAGAAGTACTCTTCGCTATAGTTCCAGGTAGAAGTACTCTTCGCTCATGATGTTTTATGTAGCTTAACCCAGGTAGAACCTTGTAGCCTAGGCGAATCCAGATAATAGTTCTGAGTAGAAGTACTCTTCGCTCAGGATGTTTTACGTAGCTTAATCCAGGTAGAACCATTTCTCCTAGGTGTATACAGCTTAGAGTTCCGAGTAGAAGTACTCTTCGCTCAGGATGTTTTACGTAGCTTAACCCAGGTAGAACCTTGTCGCCTAGGGGATCCATCAAATAATTCCGAGTAGAAGTACTGTTCGCTTAGGATGTTTTACGTAGCTTAACCTAAGGAGAACTATTTTTCCTAGGTGGATCCAGCTCATTGTTCCGGGTAGAAGTACTCTTCGCTCAGGTTGTTTTACGTAGTTTAACCCAGGTAGAACTATTTCTCCTGGAGGGAGCTAGCTCATAGTTTCGGGTAGAAGTACTCTTCGCTCATGATGTTTTGCGTAGCTTAACCCAGGTAGAACCTTTTCGTTTAGGGGGATCCAGCTCATATTTCCGGGTAGAAGTACTCTTCGCCTAGGCTGATTTACTTAGCTTAACCCAGGTATAACCTTTGATCCTAGGGGGATCCAGCTCATAGTTCCGGGTTGAAGTACTCTTCGCTAAGGTTGTTTTACGTAGCTTAACCCAGGTAAAACCTTTTCGTCTAGGGGGATTCAGCTCATAGTTCCGGGTAGAAGTACTCTTCGCTCAGGTTGTTTTACGTAGTTTAACCCAGGTAGAACTATTTCTCCTGGAGGGAGCTAGCTCATAGTTTCGGGTAGAAGTACTCTTCGCCTAGGCTGATTTACTTAGCTTAACCCAGGTATAACCTTTGATCCTAGGGGGATCCAGCTCATAGTTCCGGGTTGAAGTACTCTTCGCTAAGGTTGTTTTACGTAGCTTAACCCAGGTAAAACCTTTTCGTCTAGGGGGATTCAGCTCATAGTTCCGGGTAGAAGTACTCTTCGCTCAGGTTGTTTTACGTAGTTTAACCCAGGTAGAACTATTTCTCCTGGAGGGAGCTAGCTCATAGTTTCGGGTAGAAGTACTCTTCGCCTAGGCTGATTTACTTAGCTTAACCCAGGTATAACCTTTGATCCTAGGGGGATCCAGCTCATAGTTCCGGGTTGAAGTACTCTTCGCTAAGGTTGTTTTACGTAGCTTAACCCAGGTAAAACCTTTTCGTCTAGGGGGATTCAGCTCATAGTTCCGGGTAGAAGTACTCTTCGCTCAGGTTGTTTTACGTAGTTTAACCCAGGTAGAACTATTTCTCCTGGAGGGAGCTAGCTCATAGTTTCGGGTAGAAGTACTCTTCGCCTAGGCTGATTTACTTAGCTTAACCCAGGTATAACCTTTGATCCTAGGGGGATCCAGCTCATAGTTCCGGGTTGAAGTACTCTTCGCTAAGGTTGTTTTACGTAGCTTAACCCAGGTAAAACCTTTTCGTCTAGGGGGATTCAGCTCATAGTTCCGGGTAGAAGTACTCTTTGCTCAAGATGTTTTATGTAACTTAACCCAGGTAGAACCTTCTCACCTAGGGGGATCCAGCTCATAGTTCCGGGTAGAAGTACTCTTTGCTCAAGATGTTTTATGTAACTTAACCCAGGTAGAACCTTCTCACCTAGGGGGATCCAGCTCATTGTTCCGGGTAGAAATACTCTTTGCTTAGGATGTTTTACGTAGCTTACCCCAGGTAGAACTATTTCGCCTAGGGGGATCCTGCTCATAGTACCGGGTAGAAGTACTCTTCGACCAAGATGTTTTACATAGCTTAACCCAGGTAGAACCTTGTCGCCTAGGGGGAGTCAGCTAATAGTGTCGAGTAGAAGTACTCTTCACTCAGGATGTTTTACGTAGCTTAACCAAGGTAGAACCATTTTTCCTTATGTTATCCAGCTCATCATTTCGGGTAGAAGTACTCTTCGCCATAGTTCCGGGTAGAAGTAGTCTTCGCTCATTATGTTGTATGTAGCTTAACCTAGCTCCCAGGTAGAACCTTGTAGCCTAGCGGGATCCAGCTAATAGTTCTGAGTAGAAGTACTCTTCGCTCCGGATGTTTTACGTATCTTAATGCAGGTAGAACCATTTCGCCTAGGGGTATCCAGCTAAGAGTTCCGAGTAGAACTACTATTCGCTCAGGATGTTTTACGTAGCTTAACCAACGTAGAACCTTGTCGCCTAGGGGATCCATCAAATAGTTCCGAGTAGAAGTACTCTTCGCCAAGGATGTTTTACGTAGCTTAACCAAGGTAGAAACAATTTGCCTAGGGGGATCCAGCTAATAGTTCTGGGTAGAAGTACTCTTCGCTCAGGTTGTTTTACGTAACTTAACCCAGGTAGAACCATTTCTCCTGGAGGGATCTACCTCATAGTTCCGGGTAGAAGTACTCTTCGCTCATGATGTTTTACGTAGCTTAACCCAGGTAGAACCATTTCTCCTGGAGGGATCTACCTCATAGTTCCGGGTAGAAGTACTCTTCGCTCATGATGTTTTACGTAGCTTAACCCAGGTAGAACCATTTCTCCTGGAGGGATCTACCTCATAGTTCCGGGTAGAAGTACTCTTCGCTCATGATGTTTTACGTAGCTTAACCCAGGTAGAACCTTTTCGCTTAGGGGGATCGAGCTCATATGTTCGGGTAGAAGTACTCTTCGACTAGGCTGGTTTACTTAGCTTAACCCAGGTATAACCGTTTCTCCTAGGGGGATCCAGCTCATAGTTCTGGGTTGAAGTACTCTTCGCTAAGGTTGTTTTACGTAGCTTAACCAAGGTAGAACCTTTTCGAATAGGGGGATCTCATAGTTTTGGGTAGAATTACTCTTTGCTCAAGATGTTTTACGTAGCTTAACCCAGGTATAACCTTTTCCCCTAGGGGGATCCAGCTCATTATTCCGGGTAGAAGTACTCTTCACTCAGGTTGTTTTATGTAGCTTAACCTAGGTAGAACCTTTTTGCCTAAGGGGATCAAGCTCATAATTCCGGGTAGAAGTACTCTTTGCTCAGGATGTTGTACATAGCTTAACCCAGCTAGAACTTTTTCACCTAGGGGGATCCAATTCATAGTTCCTTGTACAAGTACTCTTTGCTCAGGATGTTTTACGTAGCTTAATCCAGGTAGAACCTTTTCGCCTAGGGGTTCTAACTCATAGTTCCTCGTAGAAGTACTTTTCGCTCAGGATGTGTTACGTAGCTTAACCCAGGTAGAACCATTTCACCTAGGGGGATCTATCTAATAGTTCAGAGTCGAAGTACTCTTCGCTTAGGATGTTTTACGTAGCGTAACCTAGGTAGAACCCTTTTGCCTAGGGGGATCCAGCTCATAGTTCTGGGTAGAAGTACTCTTCGCTCAGGATGCTTTACGGAGCTTAACCCAAGTAGAACCTTATCGGCTAGGGGGATCCAGCTAATAGTTAATAGTAAAAGTACTCTTCGCCCATGATGTTTTACGTAGCTTACCCCAAGTAGAACCATTTTTCCTAGGGGGTTCTAGCTCATAGTTCCGGGTATAAGTACTCTTCGCTCAGGATTTTTTACCTAGCTTTACCCAGGTAGAACCTTCTCACCTAGGGGGATCCAGCTCATTGTTCCGTGTAGAAGTACTCTTCGCTCAGGATGTTTTATATAGCTTAACCCAGGTAGAACCATTTCTTCTAGGGGGATCCTGCTTATAGTTCCGGGTAGAAGTACTCTTCGATCAGGATGTTTTACGTAGCTTAACCCAGGTAGAACCTTGTCGCCTAGGGGAAGTCAGATAATAGTTTCGAGTAGAAGTACTCTTCGCTCAGGATGTTTTACGTAGCTTAACCTAGATAGAACCATTTCGCCTAGGGGTATCCAGCTCATAGTTACGTGTAGAAGTACTCTTCGCCATAGTTCCGAGGAGAAGTACCCTTTGCTCATGATGTTTTATGTAGCTTAATCCAGGTAGAACCTTGTAGCCTAGGGGGATCCAGCTAATAGTTCTTAGTAGAAGTACACTTCGCTCAGGACATTTTACGTAGCTTAATCCAGGTAGAACCATTTCGCCTAGGGGTATACAGCTCAGAGTTCCGAGTAGAAGTACTCTTCGCTCAGGATGTTTTACGTAGCTTAACCCAGGTAGAACCTTGTCGCCTAGGGGATCCATCTAATAGTTCCGAGTCGAAGTACTCTTCGCATAGGATGTTTTACGTAGCTTAAACTAGGTAGAACCATTTTGCCTTGGGGGATCTAGCTCATAGTTCCGGGTAGAAGTACTCTTCGCTCATGTTGTTTTACGTAGCTTAACCCAGGTAGAATGATTTCTCCTGGAGGGATCTAGCTCATAGTTCCGGGTAGAAGTACTCTTCGCTCATGATGTTTTACGTAGCTTAACCCAGGTAGAACCTTTTTGCTTAGGGGGATCCAGCTCATATTTTCGGGTAGAAGTACTCTTCGCCTAGGCTGGTTTACTTAGCTTAACCCATGTATAACCTTTTCTCCTAGGGGGATCCAGCTCATAGTTCTGGGTTGAACTACTCTTCACTAAGGTTGTTTTACGTAGCTTAACCCGGGTTGAACCATATTGCCTAGGGGGATCAAGCTCATAGTCCCGGGTAGAAGTACTCTTTGCTCAGGATGTTTTACGTAGCTTAACCCCGGTAGAACCTTGTCGCCTAGGGGGAGTCAGCTAATAGTTTCGAGTAGAAGTACTCTTCGCTCAAGATGTTTTACGTAGATTAACCCAGGTAGAACTATTTCGCCTAGGGGTATCCAGCTCATAGTTTCGGGTAGAAGTACTCTTCGCCATAGTTTCGGGTAGAAGTACTCTTCCCTCATGATGTTTTGTGTATCTTAACCCAGGTAGAACCTTGTAACCTAGGGGGATCCAGCTAATAGTTCTGAGTAGAAGTACTCTTCGCTCAGGATGTTTTACGTAGCTTAATCCAGGTAGAACCATTTCGCCTAGGGGTATCCAGCTCATAGTTCCGAGTAGAAGTACTCTTTGCTCAGGATATTTTACGTAGCTTAACCCAGGTAGAACCTTGTCGCCTAGGGGATCCATCTAATAGTTCCGAGTCGAAGTACTCTTCTCTTAGGATGTTTTACGTAGCTTAAACTAGGTAGAACCATTTTGCCTAGGGGGATCCAGCTCATAGTTCCGGGTAGAAGTACTCTTCGCTCAGATCGTTTTACGTAGCTTAACCCAGGTAGAACCATTTCTCCTCGAGGGATCTAGCTCATAGTTCCGGGTAGAAGTAATCTTCGCTCATGATGTTTTACGTAGCTTAACCCAGGTAGAACCTTTTCGCTTATGGGGATCCAGCTCATATTTCCGGGTAGAAGTACTTTTCGCCCATGCTAGTTTACTTAGCTTAACCCAGGTATAACCTTTTCTCCTAGGGGGATCCAGCTCATAGTTCTGGGTTGAAGTACTCTTCGCTCAGGTTGTTTTACGTAGCTTAACCCAGGTAGAACCTTTTCGTCTAGGGGATCTAGCTCATAGTTCCGGGTAGAAGTACTTTTCGCCCATGCTAGTTTACTTAGCTTAACCCAGGTATAACCTTTTCTCCTAGGGGGATCCAGCTCATAGTTCTGGGTTGAAGTACTCTTCGCTCAGGTTGTTTTACGTAGCTTAACCCAGGTAGAACCTTTTCGTCTAGGGGATCTAGCTCATAGTTCCGGGTAGAAGTACTCTTTGCTCAAGATGTTTTAAGTAGTTTAACCCAAGTAGAACCTTTTCGCCTAGGGGGGTCCAACTCATTATTCTGGGTAGAAGTATTCTTCGCTCAAGTTGTTTTACGTAGCTTAACCCAGGTAGAACCTTTTTGCCTAGGGGATCCAGCTCATAGTTCCTGGTAGATGTACTCTTTGCTTAGGATGTTTTGTGTAGCTTAACCGAGGTAGAACCTTTTTACGTAAGGGGATCCAGCTCATAGTTCTCGGTAGAAGTACTTTTTGTTAGGGATGTTTTACGTAGCATAACCCAGGTAGTACTTTTTCTCCTAGGGGGATCCAGCTCATAGTTCCGGGTAGAAGTACTCTTCGCTCAGGACGTTTTATGTAGCTTAACCCAGGTAGAACCTTTTCGCCTAGGGTGATCCAGCTCATAGTTCCGGGTAGAAGTACTCTTCGCTCAGGACGTTTTATGTAGCTTAACCCAGGTAGAACCTTTTCGCCTAGGGTGATCCAGCTCATAGTTCCGGGTAGAAGTACTCTTCGCTCAGGACGTTTTATGTAGCTTAACCCAGGTAGAACCTTTTCGCCTAGGGTGATCCAGCTCATAGTTCCGGGTAGAAGTACTCTTCGCTCAGGACGTTTTATGTAGCTTAACCCAGGTAGAACCTTTTCGCCTAGGGTGATCCAGCTCATAGTTCCGGGTAGAAGTACTCTTCGCTCAGGACGTTTTATGTAGCTTAACCCAGGTAGAACCTTTTCGCCTAGGGTGATCCAGCTCATAGTTCCGGGTAGAAGTACTCTTCGCTCAGGACGTTTTATGTAGCTTAACCCAGGTAGAACCTTTTCGCCTAGGGGGATCCAGCTCAAAGTTCCGGGTAGAAGTACTTTTCGCTCAGGATGTTTTATGTAGCTTAACCCCGGTAGAACCTTTTCACCCATGGGATCCGGCATTTTATCAGTGATACAAGATACCAACCCCTGGTTATATTTCCTTTCAGTAATATAGGGTACCAACCCCTGGTAACCTTTTCCTTTTGAGTTATACAGGGTACCAACCCCTTGTTACATTTTCTCTTAAATAATACAGGGCGCCAACCCCTGGTTACATCTGATTTAGTAATATACGGTACCAATCCCTAATTACATTCTTTTTCCATGATATAGGGTACCAACCCCTGGTTACCTTTTCTCACTAGTATCAGGGTACACCAATCCTTAGCTTTGTTTTCCTACATAGGGTCTCCACTCCTTAGTTGGTTTTATTTTTTAGACATAGGGTCTCCACTCCTTAGTCTCCTTTCTAGTATCAGGGTACACTATTCTCCATCGCATATCCCTAAAATATGGTACCCCAATCCTTAGTTGAGACACCATTTAGATAATCAGGGTACACCATTCCCCAAAGAATCATGTTTTCCCAGGGTACACCAATTCGAACCTTTTACTGCTTTCGATAATGAAGTAGTATAGAGTTTTGTTACAAATAACTCACAAAAATTTCCTTGTGAAAACTGGGGCAGAAAAAATTTTGTTCGTTTGTTTATTTTGGTGTCTAAGAAGGTTTTACCTCGAGGCACGGGTTCGAGATGAAAAGTAGAAGAATTCTCAATCCAGAATAAAAAAAAGAAAAGAAAAAGAAGTGAATCCAAAATGCAGAAGCGGATGAAAAGATGTGAACTGCTCAAGACAAGGCTGAAGTCACGAGCATTGTATTTCCCGTCTTCATCAGAAGAGGCCATAGAAGACGGAACTGGCACATGCAGCTAGCAAGCATCAAGGTTTGGATCAGAGTCTGCATGAAGAACCAGTCAAGATTCAAGATCAAATTTTAGAAGACTTAAAAATAGAAATCTTGTAACTCATTTTGATGTAATAACATGACCACAGACCGGAGCCTCGACGGAATATCACTCGACTCTCCAACTCAGAATTCCATCATTTTTCTTGAACTACACGCGACCTGATTCCCTTATAACCCGGGATATGTAGGTCTTCCAAAACCATGACTCGGTTGCACTCTTTTCTCTCTACCCTTTTGAATAATGGTATGGACAAACATTAGTCATATTGCTCATCTTTCTTTGCCTGAAAACACTTCATGTTTTCAAGAAAAGAGGGGTATGCTGTGATCACCTAATTTTTGACCATATTTGAATTTTTTCATCACTTTTTAGTTGGTAAATATTTTTAAAGCTTTTGTTTTATCTTTTTATACGTTTTTTAGAAAATTAAAAATAAAAAAAAGGTTATATTTTTAGATAATTAGTCTTGTTTTAATTTTAAAAAAAAAACTAAAATATATTTTATTAGTATATGTTTTGTTAGTCTAAAGACTTTCTATAAATAAATATTGAATATTTAGTACTTTAATCCTTTGGTTAGTAAGATGTAGTATTTTACACTATTTACCTATTATCTCTAAATAAATAAATAAATAAAGTAAAAAGAAAACTGAATGAAAGGGTGGCACAGAGATGTGGCCTTGAAATATTTGCACAAATCTTGCACATGCACTTCTCCGAATTGGCTACTCACTTTTCAAAAGCTCACATGAGGTAGGAATCCAATTTCTCCTTCCCCCAATTTTCATTCTACTATATGTATAACAAAAAGTCAATAAAAGGGAGAGGAAGTCAAAAAGGGGGAGGAAAGAGAGGGAATCCGAGAAACAAGAAAAAAGAGGGCAAGTTAGATCTGGCGACAGAGACCAGAGAGAGAAGAAAACGCAGCACAAAAAAATATATATATACTACAAATGGATGTTATCTTTTTTCTTCGGAGATACCATTCATAACACTCGTATTTTCACCATTAAAATCACCTCTAAAACTCCATAACTCAATAACTTAACACCACTGCCAAACACTACCACTTCTTCACAAAAGCCAATTGGGAGCGCAGCTAAAAATCACCCCATTTTTTCACCCAAAAGTAGTCCCTAAATCAACACTCCAAACCGAGCAAAAAAACTAATAGTCCATAAATTGCAACTTTTAAACCTGAAATCAAGCTAAAAAACCCAGCTATAGAAACACCATCAAACAGCCTTTAAATCATCGTTGTTATTAGAGTTTCGGTCGAGGTTCAGTCACCGGCGAGATTTTCAACCACTGATTTCGGTTCGAAGCCGGCTTTTGGTCTTTAGAGTTTCAAAGGGTATTGACGTCATAGTCTTTGACGTAAAGGTCCACTTTTACTCTCATGGTAATTCTTCTGTTTCTTTTACTAATCATAAACTGGTAAGCTTTATTATTAATATTTTAGTGCTTAGATTTGTGCTCTACTGAACAATGTCCTCTATGTTACTGTTCAGTTAACTTGATGTGATTGTATTGTTGTTTAAAGCATTTTCATTTTAGGATTATCTCTATGCTTGATTATAGGAATAATAGGGATGTTATAGTAATATCTTTAGTTACAATAATATCTAAATGCTACACTTCTCCACAATAAATTTCATAATTTGTGACTTTACAATAATCTCAAACTTAGGATTTGAACACTCATAAATACCGCTAGTACATTTTTAGGCGCGTTTTAAACTTATTATCGTGATTATGTACACATTAGCGTGACATAATTATGATTTTTAAAATAAATCAAGGTACGCGTTTCGCGCGACTTTGGCCAAAAATAATCTTAGTAAATAATAAAGCGTGATTAAATGTGTACACGTGCGCGTGACATAATTTTAGCACACTAAATAAAACGGATTTACACACATGTGATCCGTTTCAAAGATAATTTCAAATTTTAATAATTAAAAGCGGATAGATAAAATATGAAAACCAATAAATCGCACTATGTCCAAAATTAATCCAAGCCAAGTTGTAGTCAATAAAGTGACCGTGCTAGAACCACGGGACTCGGGGAATACCTTACACCTTCTCCCCGGTTAACAGAATTCTTTACCCGCACTTTGTTTTCGTAGACCAATAATAATAGAGTCAAATCTTCCTTTTACTAGGAATTCAAATAAAAGGTGACTTGGAACACCGAAAAAATTAATTTCAAGTGGAGATTCTGATTATAATAATCTCTACTCAAATTTGTCATTTTAATTGGAAAAACTCTGTAACCCACAACAATCCATAATACATTATCTTTGTTTGGGGGGGGGGGGAAAAAGGGGTATGACATTGGGCACGGAGGCACGGATGATGCGGGGACTTGCTGCGAGCTGCATTTCAGGTTACAATCCGCAGCCAGCAGAGTCTCCTCCAGGGTTATTTGTATTTTTTATGTCTAATTTGTATTTCGGACCGATGCTTTATTTTATTTTACTTCCTAGTTGATGCGCATGCACTTGTGACACCGGGTTTTGGGGTGACTTACGAGTTGTTTAGTATTGTAGTTGGGGAAACATTATCATTTACTCTGTAATTTTATTCCTGATTATTTAATTGAAGGAGTATTTTGATTTCAAAATACTAAAATGAATAATCGAGTTGAACTTGTATTGTTGGCTTTCCTGACAGTGGTGTGAGGAGCCATCACGACCTTTAATGAATTTTGGGTCATGACAACGTGGTATCAGAGCACTAGGTTCACTTAGATCTCACGAGTCATAGGCGAGTCTAGTAGAGTCTTGCGGATGGGTACAGAGATGTCTGTACTTATCTTTGAGAGGCTATAGGACTGTTAGGAGAACTTCCCTTTTCTTGATTCCTTATCGTACGATTTGATTCCTTTGAGGCTTATGCCTTTATATCCTTACTACTCATTCTTATACGATGTTCAGCGCTCGTGTCAATTGGGCATCGAGGAGTTGTAGTGGTACTACAAATGTGGGCAGGATGTTTCTCCCTGATATTCGAGCAAGTTATTATCGTCTTCTTGCGGAAGGAGGTTCTTTCATTTCGGCACAGTAGCTATGTTTTCAATGGTTTCAAGGTTGCGCGCAGATTACTATGAATGTTCAGGTTTGGGATAATAGAGTAACGAGACCTAGTATTTTCGAGCGTGGTGGAATTCTTAATTGTGATGTGGTGTCATTGTCCTTGTTGAACACGTTAAGGTTCGCCGGTGTTATGGGCTTCATCAATTTGCCCTCGGGGTAGGGTAGTGTGAAATGATGCCGAAGAAGCGGTTGTCAGAGATAGCAGAATGTAGCAATTTCGGAATCAAATGGGTATTTCTAATATTGATAGCTTGAGAAGGATGATATTTTAGGATGCTTGGAGTTGGTGGCAATTTATTAGCTCAAGCGTTACAGTGATGGATTTTGCTGTGATGCAGTATTTGGGTAGCGAAAGATGAGGAAGGATAGGGCGGAAGGTGTTTCGCGATGGTTGAGTTACTAGAAGGCCACGTATGAAAAGCGAAAGTTCAGACGTTGCTTAAAGGAAAGGGTCTGACCAAAGTGGGAGAGTGGCAGAGTAACATATGGGTTCTGTGATGGGATGTCCACATGCCTTGAGGAAAGTTTGGAGCCATTTAGGAATTCATGGTGGGCAGAGACAAGTCCACGGATTTTATTTGGATGCAACATGACTTCGAGTTTGGGATGTATTGTTGCACTTTCAGATGATGTCAATAGGGGAGAGGGAATCTCGGTGGTCCCAGTGTTATGTAATGGTAGCTTCAAGCTAAGTGGGAGAGCCCCACCGTTTATGATTGGATTGCGTGGTTGTCTACTCATGTGGTTTCTAGTTATCGGTGTATTGGTGGGCTATTACGACTAAGGAAAGAAAATATCAGTGGTAATTTGAGCAAAGAATATGAGGAATATGTGTGTTATATTTGGCCTTATCTGTTCATGTTCAGGTTTTGGAAAGACTTAGAGTCAATGCTTCATGCGGATATGATGTACAAGGAAAGGAATTCAGCCAGTTGCTTCTTTGAGAGGGTGTTCATGTGCCAGCAGGTTCTTGGAGTTTGATCATGTTCTGGAACAAGTCAGAGTGGGTGACTCTCAACAATGGTCCTAGTAGGTTCAAAATTAAAGTATGTTGCCTAAGGATTTCGAGTCCGTAGTATGGTTAAGTATCGAGCTTTAGTAGCGGATTATGAAAGTGGCTTGGAGTGTTCTACGTTATCTTCGTTCTACAGTGTGAAATTGGAGGAATGGGAGAAAATGAATTCGGATTCATAGAGGGATTTTCAGAATGGGTGTACCAGTTGAAGATGCGAATATGCGCATAAGGAGGGTATGAGATGGTTCGTGGGTTTTGGAGACACGTGGTCTCGTGAAATAAGGTCTCTCAGGATGAGTGCGTATTTTGGTTCATGATGTTTTGAATGGAGCTATTATTATTCGTAAGGCAAGTCCAGAGTAAATTAGAAGAAGTCGGATTAGTTAGAAATGGTTGAATTGGCATGATGGTGGCAATGATCAGTTCCTTCAGCGTGTTAAGTTATGCATGTGATTTGTGGAGGTACGTACGAGGCTTGACGGCCGCCGTAATTGATCTTATTTGGAGGCATTCGAGTATTATGGCCTATTATGTGTAGCTGGATCCCGGAAGAGTTATGGTGGTTTAGACTACTACTTGAGGATTGTATTTTCTGCGGTTATGGAAATTCAGTCGCATGTTTCAATGGTTCTCCTTAAATGAGTTAAGTAAAAGGTTTTCATGTGATAGAATGTTTAGTCTATTAGTGGATTAGGAGTCATGATGGAATTCTTGTACTCTCACGTATTGGTATGTTAGGTGCAGTGAGCGGTATGGGAATTGGAAGTTAAGGATCAAGGTTACAGTTTGATGTCGACAAGAATGTCACGAGCTTAGATGAGCAGGAAAGAATTCAAATGTTTAGAGTAAGCTGGTACAGTCTTCAGTGTCACCTGAACTCAGTGTCATGCGTAAGAGGTTTTTGTACTGAATTGCGGATCCTTGATTTGCTTTATGGCATTAGTATGACCGGTGGTATAGATGTGCAGACTTGCTACCTGGTGCGGAAGGCCGTGGGAGCATATCCTGCGGGAGGATTGTATATGTGTGACATGTAGTCACTTGATTGATTAAAGATTGGAACCAAGTATGGAGATTGTGGTACTATCTCTAATATGAGAATTTGTGCCTGAAGGGTGCTCTGTTAAATTGGTTGTGAATTATGGAATTTTGTTACGGATTTGATGACTATTCTTGGGGGTGGATCCTTGAAAGGTTATTAGCTCAGTAAAGTACGATCAAAAATGGCTTGAGGTCTGTGAATGGATCTAAATGTGAGTGTGTACTCTATATCGGGTCAGATGTGTTTATTTCAGCATAGCGTTGCTTGCGGAGAAGTCTTCGAGCCTAGGATGTTATTTCCGTCGTCAACTATTTAGTGTAAATCTCTATTGTGCCATGTGGGTTGTGAGGCGGTTTGATTATTCGCACTCATGTTGAGATCCCATGTAATTTGTGGTGTTGTGAGAGCAGGATGGCTCTCAATATACAGGTCATATATTTCACCTTAGTTATGCTTGAGTTTCATAGCGTATGGCTCTACCCGTATCCCCGGGATTTGTATTATGCACTTGGCGTGCTTATGGTTGATATACGGGCATTTTGTGAGTATAAGAGTTATGGCTAGATGTGTGGTTGCTTTAGATTTTTATGTGTAGATCGGGTGGCACGCCGCCACGGATATGTTATTTAGATCGGGTGACACGTCGCCACGGGTATATGGTTGGATCGGGTGGCACGCCGCCACGGATATGTTGTTTAGATCGGGTGGCACGCCGCCACAGGTATCATGTGTGGATCAGGTTGCATGACACAACAGTGTGACATTGAGTACAGTTTCTCATATCTATTATTGTATGTTTTGCTTCTCATTTCCTGAGGAAGGTCCATAACATCTTTTCGGTTGTTTAAATTAGTTACGTGGGTTGAGTAGATCTTTCCAGAGTTCGTTTCCTTACGCATCACATTCGAGTTTATAGCTTGTTGGCACATTGTGGCATCATATGAGACATTTGGAAATGTATGAGGTGGCTTATTTCCTGAGCAGCTTGTACTGGGTGAGACGAGATTATTGGACCTGGGATCAGCGCGATCAGATTTATATGAGGCACATTAAAGAGTAAATATCGATATTCAGTCCAGAATGAGGTAATGGTTCTTGTCGGGAGGAGAGACTCCATAAGTTGTGATTCGGCAGGTGGTTATGAGTTTCTACACATCGCTTCTGTCGTGGCAATATTGCGAGAGCGAAAACGGGACTTATATGCTTCATGAGGTGTGTTGTGGGCATCAGATTCGTGGGATTTCGACTATTGTTGTCAGGGGATGTCATTATGGTCATGTGAATAATGAGGTGCATGGTGTAAATTCGGTAAGAGTATATAATCAGGTATTGCTACATCGTGTAGTGATGGATACGGTGTTCGTATGTTGGGAACATACCTGGTAGAGAATTTCAGATGTTGGAATTTGACTCTAAGGCTAACTTGACTGAATAAAAGGGAGCAAATTTAGATTTTCTCGAGCTAATGTGCTCAACTGGGTTGTGGTAGCATGGGTAGGTGCCCGAGGTGTTAAACAATGATTTCGGACAACTCCAGAGCAGTTCTTAGCACATTCGAGGAAGAACGTATGTTTAAGTGGGAGAGAATGTAACGACCCGACCGGTCATTTTGAGCTCTAGCGTGACGTTCGGAGGTTTGAATCCTTGAGTAGTTTCACTTCAGGTATTATGACTTGCACGTATGGTCGGAATTGAATTTTGGAAAGTTCGGAGTAGTTTGGGAAGAAAATCCTAATTTCGGAAGCAGTTGGAAGAATTGACTAAGGTTTGATTTTTGAGTAAACGACCTTAGAATCGGAATTGGAAGGTTCCAACAGGTTTGTATGATAATTTTAGACTTGGGCGTATGTCTGGATCGGGTTTTGGATGAGCCGGGAGCGTTCCGGCGCCTATTGTGGAAGGTTGGCATTTTGGAAGAATATCTTAAATTTGGGTTGAAGTGCATTTTAATGTTATTGTTGTCTGTTTGGGATTCTGTGTCTGGGAATAGCTCCATATGGTGATTCTGGTATTGGGAGCGCGTCCGGATGTGGATTTGGAAGTCCGTAGGTCATTTCGGGATCATTTGGCGAAAGTTAAAAATTTGAAGGTTTTTGAGAAGTTTGACCGGGAGTGGACCTTTTGATATCGGGGTCGGATTTTGATTCCGGAAATTAGAGTAGGTTCGTAATGTCGAATGTGACTTGTGTGAAAACTTTGAGGTCAATCGGACTTGATTTGATAGGTCTCGGTGTCGAATCTAGAAGTTTGAAGTTCTAAAGTTCATTAAGCTTAAATTGGGATGCGATTCATAGTTTTGGCATTGTTTAATGTGATTTGAAGGTTCGCCTAAGTTCATATTGTGTTTAAAGATTTGTTGGTAGGTTTGGTTGAGGTCCCGGGGGGCCTCGGGTGGATTCCGGATGGTAAACGGATCGAGTTTGGGTTTGGAAGAATGCTGGAGCTGTTGTCATTTAGTGTAACCGCACCTGCGAGGTTTTGGCCGCAGGTTTGGAGCCGCAAAAGCAGCCAGGGGGTCACAGAAGCGGTAGCTGGGCTGAGGGGGAAGGCCGCAGAAGCGACATGTCTGTGCGCAGAAGTGCATATGCAGAAGCACTTGTCTCCTGCAGAAGTGGGAGCGCAGGTACGCTACCTTGGGCGCAGAAGCGGGGGACTGTTGGGCCGATATGGAGCCACACTTGCGATGGCATTTCCGCAGGTGCGGAGCCGCAGAAGTAGCTATTGGACCGCAGGTGCGAAGATCAAGTTGGGCAATGTGCTTCTTTAAAACGAGGGTTTGACTCAATTTCACTTCATTTCGTCCATGGGAGCCGATTTTGGAGCACTTTTGGAGTGTCATCTTCATCAACTATAATGGGGTAAGTGCTTTCTTCACATTGTGAGTTAAATACATGATTTATATACGGATTAAGCATGGAAATTAGTAGAAATTTAGAATTTTGGTAGTAAACCTAGAAATTAGTATTTTTGGATATTGACCATGAAATTGGGCATGAAATTAAGAATAAATTATATATTTGAGTACATGATGTTACGGGTGATGGTTATCTTCAAATATTTTTGGAATCCGGGCATGTGGGCCCGATGGTTGCTTTATCGACTTTTCGAGTGGAGTTGGGAATTTGTTTAAATTGATTCGTTATGAGTATTAGAGTATATTTTTATGGGTTTGTACATTGTTTGACTAGTTTTGGAGTGACGGACATCGGTTTGGGGTGTTAGAGTGGCGTTGGAGCCGGATTATGGAATGTTAGAGCGAGGTAAGTCTCATGCCTAACTCTGTGAGGGGAAACTACCCCTAGGTATTGTATATTGATGTGTGCTACTTGTTGTGGGGGCTACGTACGCGCGAGGTGACGAGGGCCCATACGTAGCTACATTCATGTTATTGTCCGGATAGGCTTGGCTTCACATCTTGCTATAGCTGTACTGTTTGAGCAGTCTCTCTCCTATTAAATTCCTCTGTTTTACATTACTACTTAAGACTAGACTTGCTATTGTAGAGACTTCACGAGTTCATGATTAGTCACCGAATAATTTTACTCCTCTTACAACATGTTTCTGTGATATATATGTTTCGTTAAAAGTTTTTTTTTTAAAGAAAGTACAACTCACACGTTCATTCGTGACTGGGGTCAAGGACCCGTCAAAGCTTCTTATTCTAATAGGATCGGATTGTTCGCCTCGGCGGAATTTATGTACCATACTCTCATGGGAGCAGATCGTTCGCCTTGGCAGGTTAATAGATGTATCTATGGTTCGTGATGTTCGACCCTCGGCAGTGCACATATTATGATGGATCGGGCCGTACGCCTCGGCATTTCTATAAAATATCCTCGTGAAATCGTGCGTAACATTTGGCAAGAAGCCAGTGTATCTGTGAGTTCTTCCTGATTTGAAGTATAATGACCCATTTTGGTGAGGTCCGCTATATATTTATATATATGTTCCGGTTGAGGAGGAAATTTGCTAATTGAGAGCTTGAGCCTATTGTAAAAAAGGGAATTTGTACTACGTATTTTCTGCTGGTTTATTTCACTTATTTACTCTGCCTCATATTTACTTACCTCTTTACCGTACTTGGTATTATTGGACCACTAGTGAGTGTCGATGTCGACCCCTCGTCACTACTTCTCCGGAGTTAGGCTAGATACTTACTGGGTACACGTGGATTTACGTACTCATACTACACTTGCTGCATATTTTTGTGCAGGTATTTTTATGTTTGGTGGTCCTTTGGGCATGGAGGCACGGATGATGTGGGGACTTGCCGCGAGCTGTATTTCAGGTTACGATTCGCAACCAGCAGAATCTCCTCCAGGGTTATTTGTATTTTTCTTGTCTAATTTTTATTCCGGACAGATGCTGTATTTTATTTTACTTCCTAGTTGATGCTCATGCACTTGTGACACCGAGTTTTGGGGGTACTTACGAGTTGTTCAGTATTGTAGTTAGGGAAACATTATCATTTACTCTGTAAATTTTATTCCTGATTATTTAATTGAAGGAGTATTTTGATTTCAAAATACTAAAATGAATAATAGAGTTAAACTTTTATTGTTGGCTTGCCTGACAGTGGTGTTAGGCGCCATCACGACCTTTAATGAATTTTGGATCGTGACACATTAGTTGATCAAACATATGCACTATTAAATTATGCTTCTTCATATGGTGTGTGTGTATATAGTGTAAGACTGCAAGGAATGTGAGGTTGAGTTATTATACTCTTAATCCAATTATCCATAGCCCATTATAAGTGGTGTATTGTGCTGCATAATACACTTGATGGATGGACATATATGAGTGTGGAGTGGGGCCGCTCGTATGAAATTTATGGCAAAAGACTTCTAGAGTACTCATGAAAAGAAGGCGCGTGCATGGCCTATTAGCGACAAACAACAAAGTGTGCGGGGGTATAATGTGATAAATAAGACACTAAACTTACAAAAGAATTTTTGGTTCATAAAAGTTCTAAACTTCACCAATTGTTCTGTAAGTTTAATCTTAGTTTATCTAGGTCTGGTTCATAGTCCAAGAGACATCAGATTCGACGCATTATGCTCATTTGTGAAAACCCAACAAAATATTTTATTTCACTATATTTTTAATATTCTTTTTGAGATATGTGGGGGATTGATAGAAAATTATTTTGATATCTCAAAAAGAATTATTCCAAAACTATGTCTAGATTCTTTTTCTTAATATTATATTATTGAGTCTATAGTAATTATTTTGAATATATTTGTAACAGAAAATTAATTTATTTTTGAATTCATTTGGGACAAAATAAATCAGACAATTGAATGCTCATTAGTATGGATTTGTACGTTAGTATTGAAAAGTCAATGGACCGATCTTAATGGCTTAAGATTTAACGTATTTTGGAATAGCCTTTATGGCTTGAACGTTTCTAATTAGGGGCGTACATGGACCGGGTTGGTTCGATTTTTATCAAAACCAAATCAACTATATCGATTTGGATTGGTTCGGTTTTATCGGATTTTCGGGTTTTTTTTGTTACATGAGTATTATTCTAATCTTATTATTCCAATCTTACTTTGTTAAAGTTATAGATAAAGTTTCGATAAGTGAATATATGTTTAGTAAATATTGAAAAAATTGACAAACATACGATCTATTAAAATATTCTAATGGGAGAATTTTTTTTAGTAACACATGATAGTTATTTTCTTAGTCGTCTAACAATAATTTTCGTCAATGTACGATTTCAAGGTTAACACATAAGAGGATCCCAAATATTTTAATATTTTTTAAAGAAAATTCAATATAAAGTCTTAAAAATATATATAAAAATTATATATTTATATATCGGTTTGGTTTGGATTTTTTTTACTCAATACCAAACCAAGTCAAACCAAACCTAATCGAATTTTTTAATAAATTTGATTTGATTTTTCGATTTGATGCGATTTTTCGGTTCGGTTTGAACCTCTATTTCTGATGGTCTACTTCTTTGAATAGCCTGTAATATGGAATAGATAGTTTACTTCTCTTTTAGACTATATATACCTCTTTGTCTTCATGTTGGAAAAGGGTGAACAGTGTTAGAAACTTTTCTTCCCTTTTGTTTTGTGCTTTATTTTCTTCTCATTAATTTTTGTTGTTTCTGTTTCTAGTTATATTATAAGAGCTTGTTGAATTTTGGGGGATACGCCTAATAATATTCATCACGGTATGAGTGAAATATCCTTAAGGACAGTGTTCTTTACACCCCTCAAGCTAAATCTTATTCTCCATAATCCAATATTTTTCCAACAATGCTTAAATTCCTAAAGAAAATTGGAATTTCATGAGTGAAGAGCATAGTAGAATGACTTTCTTTTAGCTACAAATTGAAGCTTTGTGTTGGTTATCATGAGTTTATTATTCAAATGTCCAATCTTGCTTAAGAACAAAAAATCTGCACAAAAGCAGCTAGGGCTATGGGTCCTAATATGACCTATCTGCACGAATACTTTTAGATATCTTAATAAGTGATATATCTTTCAATTGTTAAAAGTCTAAGCGTTAATAATTTTAACTTACACAAAACTAACTCCTCGAATTTGTTTGTTACATAAATACAAATTAGAGCTCTATATCAAAACTCTGACCGAATCTGTTACTACTATTCCCAATTATAAAGAAACAACTAAGATTCTAATTTTGTTAAAAAATACATCAGTTCTTTCAAAATAATTTTGAATATGTTTATGATTTACAATGATATAATCACAGTGTCAATCTAAAAAATGTCAACGACAAATTATTTAATCATGACAAAGCAATCAAAGAGTTAGAAGGGAACAAACACCAAAAATATTATTTATAAAGAGGTGTTAAGTGAGATACAACACAACATACTTATATTTCATATAATAAAATATTAACATTTACACTATATGTAACATATTTGACGCGGTACACATGTGAAACGTAGGTACAGTAAAACTAGTTCCTTAAAATTTAGCTCTTCCTAACATTGGTTTTTCCATTTGAGCTCTCGAACTCGATATTTCTAGTTAAGATCGGAAATATCTCATTCATCCCATTATAAAAATTAATGCTTATCTCTCCATTTTATAAAGTTAGAACTTTGAGTTTTCAATGATGCAATATAAAAGAAATGTACCACCAACCATGATAGATCAGGTATAAATTCCCTTAGTTATAAGATAAGGTTAGGCGATTTTTTTCAATTTATCAAAGAGAGTTATTTGGTATTTGGTACTTATACAAATAAGAGATAGTAAATATTTACTAAGATCATTAATGTATGCGCAAATTAATCTAAACATTGTCATTCGCGGTAACAAATACTACTTCAGAAGGTATACGTTCAAATGGCGGTAGCAATAATATTGAGATCCGTTGGGCGGAATAATATTTCTCAGTTGGTTACATTAATATTATTCGGACACAGTAGTTGGGAGTACGTATAACATTATAGCACCATAATATTAAAGTCTTAGTGACCGTTCGTGCATGTGGGGCCGACTCAAGCTCCAAATTTTGGATTATTATTAGGAAAGTGAAGGAGGAGAAGTTTTCTAGATTGGAAAACCATGCCAATTAGGCACGGGTTCAATCCAAACCAAACTTTTTATACAAAATATAAATATATAAGTAAAAGATTATCAAAATTTTAAAAATATTATTTTCTTTGTCCCAATTTATTTGATATTTCTTGCTTTTCGAGAGTCAAAATGGAAAATCTTGACCGCAATGTGTTCGTATGTCCTTTAAATATTTTAAATTGTTAATTATTATCACTTATAATACTTTTTATGTAGTTTCTAAATATGTAAATTATTGAAATTGTCTAAGCAATTATAGAGAAATGCAACAGACCTTGCAAAGATAGAAGAGAAAAGAAGAGATAGAGGTGGAAGGAGATGATAATTTGTTATTCATCTTGTTAAAGAAATGTGAGAGTACAAGCCCATATTTATGGACTAATACCAGAATTAACAATATTTTTAATATCCTAACTAACTTCTAACTAATTCATTAATACTAACTGATACATAGCTAATGACTAAACTAACCTTTCCTCTTTATTATGTGATACCCTTTTCTACACTCCTCAAGCTAGGCAGTACAAAAATATTATAAACTCCTAGCTTGGAACTGAGGTATTCATGATGAACTTTGTTGAGCCCTTTAGTTAAGATATCTCCTCGTTGTTCTCTGGTTGGAATGTACTTGGTTGTGATCAGTCCTTGTAATAGTTTTTCTCGAATCAAGTGACAATCAATTTCGATGTGTTTGGTTCTCTCATGATATAGTGGATTAGCTGCAATTTGCATAGCAGCTTTACTATCACTGTAAATATCAACAGGTAGTTTGATCTGAAAACCAACTTCTTTTAGTAAGCCAATCATCCAAATTTACTCTGCAACTATGGCAGCAATGC
Organism: Nicotiana otophora; assembly: GCA_000715115.1. Classification (NCBI taxonomy): domain Eukaryota; kingdom Viridiplantae; phylum Streptophyta; class Magnoliopsida; order Solanales; family Solanaceae; genus Nicotiana; species Nicotiana otophora. The sequence continues at coordinate 42,331 of AWOL01S0126865.1, read as the reverse complement.
TTCTATATTCAGCTTCTGTTGAGCTTCTTGAAATAGTTGTTTGCTTCTTAGATTTTCAGGAAACTAAAGAATCCCCAAGTTTAATCATATAACCTGTAACAAATTTTATTGTATGTGAGCAGAAAGCTCAATCAGCATCACAAAATCACATGACTGTATTGCTAATGTTACTAGATAGTAGAACACCTTGACCCGACTATTTTTCAGATATCTTATAATTCTAAATGCAGCTTCCATGTGAGACATTTTAGGATTCTGAAGAAATTGACTGAGAGTTTGAACACTAAAGGCTATATCAGGTCGAGTCATGGTAATGTACAGCAACTTACCTATCAATCTTTGATAGGGAGTATAATCCTCCATTTATTTGTCATCAGTGAATGTGTCTGATTTAGTGGTCTTGACACTATCATCCACTACAAAAAAAATTTAGCTATGAACGTTGTCACTAAATCGCTCTTAGCTAGCAGAATTTTTGATAATCCGTCGCTATATGAGATTAGAGACGGATTTTTTTGTTTAGCTACAGAATTTGTCCGTCGCTAAAACCTAAATTTTTAGTAGTGATCATATTCCTTTGTTGTGAGCTTTACATTGTAATCTAGAGGTGTGATAGCAGCTTTGGCAGCCCCTAGTCCAGTTTTAGAAATAAGTTCTAGTACATACTTCCTTTGGTGCATTAAGATTCCTTGCTTGGACCTGGCAAACTCAATGCCTAGGAAATATTTTAGCTAACCTAAGTCTTTCATTTTGAAGGCCTTCTGCAGGGCAGTTTTGGTGTTTTGTATCAAGCTAAGACTATCAAATGTGATAAGCATGTCATCAATATATACTAACACTATAATGATGCCTTCTGAAGTCTTTTTGAAGAAAAGGGAGTGATCAAACTGACTCTGCTGAAATGCATACCCCAATAAAGCTTATGTTAATTTAGCATTCCATTGTCTCGGAGCCTGTTTCAAACCATATAAGGATTTAACAAGTCGACAAACTGATTTCTTCTCCCCTGAATGATAAATCCTTGTGCCATTTGCATATAAATTTTATCATAAAGATCATCTTGTAGGAAGGCATTATATACATCCATATGATGTATATGCCACTATTTTTGGCAGCAATAGCCAGTATTATTCTGATTGTCTTCATTTTAACTACCGGGCTGAATATTTTTTGATAATCAATGCCTTCATATTGGCTAAATCCCTTTGCTACTAATCTGGTTTTGAATTTTTCAATTTCCCCAGAAGCTTTATACTTAATCTAATAGATCCATTTGCATCATATTGGATGTTTACCTTCTTGTAGATTGACTATGTCCCGTGTGTAATTGCCTTGCAATGCTTTAATTTCATCTTTGATGGCTTCTATCCACCTAGGATCCTTGATAGCCTCTGAGTAGCTACTAGGCTCTATGATTGAAGAGATGGATGTAGTGTAATCTTGATATTTAGGTGATATATTATCATATGTAAGATTTTTAGACAATTCATAGGGTGTGTCTTGATGAATATTCAGCGATACAAAGTCTCTGAGCCAAAGAGTTGGCCTTTTCCCTTTGTGACTTTCGAGTTCATCTTGATCTGTCGAGGATATATTGACATGAGATGGTTGAACATAGGATGGTATAGTTGGTGGTTGAGTTTTGGTTATTTGATCCAGCTGACTTACCTCACCTTGTTGATCCATGAGTTCTATTTCTGGATTAAACTCAGATGGTTGATCAAAGAATTCAGGAGTATCAGCATCATGATTCTCAGTTGTTTCAGGAATTCTTTGATTTAAAGTTATAGATGGTTGACCACCTGTCTCATAGAACACTTTGTGGAAACTGTTGTCCTAAGTAAAGAGTGGGTTACTCTAGTGGTAAGCACCCTCCACTTCCAACCAAAAGGTTATGAGTTCGAATCACCCCAAGAGCAAGGTGGATAGTTCTTAGAGGGAGAGAGCCGAGGGTCTATCGGAAATAGCCTCTCTACCCCAGGGTAGGGGTAAGGTCTGCGTACACACTACCCTCCCCAGACCCCACTAGTGGGATTATATTGGGTTGTTATTCTTATTGTTGTTGTTGTCCTAAGTGAAGATAGTGGTAGATGTGCTTTGATTCTATTTGAATGGGAATATATCTTCCCTAAAACTGACATCTCTACTTACCAGAAATGATCTATTTTCTAGATCATATAGTAAGTATCCCTTCTGTTCAATTGAATATCCCATATGTACTGTCATTTTTTATCTAGGCATTATTTTGTCATGTTCCTGAACTATCTTTGCATAGGCAAGACATCCCAGTATTCTTTATTGAGTTAGGGTAGGCTTCTTGTCAAACAACCTCTCATAAGTTGTTTGATTGTTTATGACTATGTTGGCAGCCTATTGATCAGGTAAACTGCAGCTACTACATAATGCCCCCAGAATCTGATTGGTACGTTTGCTGGAAATCTTATTGCCCTTGTGACTTCTAAGATATGTCTATATTTTCTCTCAGCAACTCCATTTTGTTGAGGTGTGTAAGCACAAATTTTTTGATGAATAATTCCTAGATTGTTGAACATGATCTCACATACTGTATACATATTAATGAATTATCTTTCTGATTGCTTTGATTAACTTATCAAACTATGTTCTGACTAATGTAATGAACTTCTGTACCATAGTGCTCACATCAAACTTTAATTTCAATAGATATATCCAAGTGAATCTAGTGTAGTCATCCACTACTATTAAGAAGTATTAGTTTCCATCAAATGTAGGTACTTTGTAAGGCCCCCATAGATCAATATGTACTAATTCAAAACAAACAGTAGTTTTTGTATTACTAATTGGGAAAGAAAGTCTTGTTTGTTTTGCACATGGAAATATATTACATTTATCTACTCTTTCAGCTATTATTTCAATCTTTACAGATAGTAATTTCTTGAGTATTGAAGCTGATACATGTCCAAATCTTTTATGCCATAGATTTATGTCTTCATTGGTCTTAAGTTCAATGATCATTGGTAGTTCTATTGCTTCTACAGAACTTCATCACTGGATCCAACTGGTTGAAGATTTCCACTTAGAACGTATAATCCACTGTTTTCACTGTCAATCACTCTCACCTGCCCATTGAAGAGATCCTGAAAAATACAAAAATCATGACGGGCTACTGAGCACTTTAGTTCTTTGGTGACCTTAGAAATAGATAGTAAATTGTACTTGAATTGTGGAATACAAAACACATTTGTTACTGTGATTCTATTAGTGATATTACTAGAACTGGTGTGAGCCACATATGTTATATCTCCATTAGGTAAGAACACTCTCTTTGGATATTCTGGTTGAACATTGGAAGTTTGGTTCAACAGATTTAAATCAACTACCATATGATTGGTAGCACCAGTGTCGATTATCCACTCTTGTAGACTAATTGAGGCTAAACAAACAATGTTAATACCTGTTGCATTAGCTGTAAAAGTCTTAGAACCATTAACACTTGAAGATTTATTCAATATTTGCAGGATTTGCTCATACTGTTCCCTTGAAAAAGTACATTTTGTTATTGGAGGTAACTCTTGTAAATTTAGCTGAGTAGTAGTCCATTGTCCCATATTTTAATTGAACTTTCCTATGTCTATATTTATATACATCGGCACTTGATTAACTGAATTTCCTGATGCTTGGAATTGATTTGCCTGGGAGTTAACCTCAGTTGACCCATTGTAACTTGTATTCCTGACATGTGTACTGTTCTCAGTCATCACATTGTAGGCTGCATTTTCAACTCCCCTTTTCTTCATTCTTAATTTAGGAGGATACCCTATAATTTTATAGTAATTTTCTATGTTATGTCCTTTTATTTTGCATAAATCACATTGGATGTTGTAGTTTTTCTTGAACATCTGATTTCCTCCATGTCCAGTTTTGGTATACATAGACACATCATAATGATTTGCAGATATGGCTGGATTTGCACACAATAGTCCTAAGGCAGCATCAACAGATTTTTGGCCTTCATCACTGATGATTAAGCCATAAGCTCGGTTAACAGTTGGTGTGGGACTCATCATCAAGATTTGACTCCTAGCTTGACTGTATGAATCATTCAACCATATCAAAAATTGAAATAACTTTAGTTTCTATAAATGCACTACAAATTTCTTAGACTTTGCACAGTCACACCCAGGAGCTGGAACTAAGGCTTTAAATTCTTCCCACAAATCTTTGAGTTTTGAGAAGTACACAGAGACAGAAGTTGTTCCTAACTTAGTGTAGCAATTTCTTTATGCAAATCGAATGATCTAGACCCATCTACCTTGTTAAACCGTTCATGTAAATCATTCCACACAGCATGTGCACTAAATGCATACATAATACCACCAAGAAGACCATTGGCAACAGAATTCATAATCCAAGATAGCACAATAGCATTCACCCTTTCCTAGTGATTCCAAGTACAATCTGGGAATTTATCTTTAGAACACAACCCATTAACCAACCCTAATTTGTTCCTACCCAGCATTGCTTGATCACGTCCCCAACATACCTCAGTAAGAGATATGACACGATCGTATGCAATAATAATTACCCAACTATGAGTCGGGGTCGAATCCACTGGGAGTTATGATGGGAGTTAGGAGTATATATTTGAAGCAAGCAAATGAGTTATCTAGATTGCACTTTCATAACAAGGTTTTGGTTTCCTATTTCTACTGTTAATCTAATGATCGCAAGATAAAGAAAATAGACTAGAGATAAATGTTTTAAAGGTTTTTTCAATTGGGTAAAAGGCCTAGGGCTATGACCATAACCTAGGTGTTTGCCTAATGGGGTAAAGATGTTATGCTTGTTTTGTTGATTTGGGTGTATTATAGCTCATAACTCTACACTACCCACTCAATACCTCTCGGTCAGAGAGTGGTTTTTTCCAATTTGGCTTTTTCAAGACCAAAAGGGTATTAACCAAAACAGTTGATAAGAGCTCAAGTCGGGTTATTACTATCTCTAGGTTGAGCCCTTTAGTTGGGTTAATCAATCTCTCAATTAACCCAATTCTTTGTTAGCTAAGTTATCCTAGACTAGGTCCATCTTTCTCAAGTAGAGACTAAGTCAAATAGGCATGAATCAATATTTGCAACCATTAATTCTAAAATTGAAGCATAAACTAAGCTAAATAATCAACTCCAATCATAAACAAGCACTAAATTAGATACCCATAAGGTTTACATACTAGGATTGGGTCACAACTCTAGTAAGAGTTTAGCTACTCATAATGGGTTTTGAAGAAAATAAAGAAGATAAGCTAATTAAACACATATCGGAAGATTAAAATGATGAAATCTAATGTAAATACACCAAAATAATGTAAACCTTCCTAAAGTAGTAAAGAAAAATGGCTACAGCAACTTCTGATGTTCAAACTTGACCAACTTTTGTAAAACTCGTCTATTTATATAGGGTTGAAAATTTTGAAAAAAATGCCCATCAGGAGGTTTTACGGCCGCACAATTTCATGTGCGGTCTGCATATTTTTTCAGTTGGCAGGAAGTTGAGTTCTACGGCCGCACATTTCTGAGTTGTGGCCGCGAGGCAATCTTTTGCGGTCGCACATTTCTGGACTGCGGTCGCAAGGCAATCTTCTGCGGCCGCACAATTCTTGTGTGGTCCGCAATTCACAAAGGCTCCTGGACATGGTCTTTTTGCATACTCTCTGATTTTTTACTCTTAGCCCAGTTCTGCGGTCGCACAATTAATGTGAATTGCTCAAAGTTCTGCTAAATTCTTCTTCTTGGTCTGTGGCCGCAGATGGAATTCTGCGGTCTGCAATTTCTTCTGCAGACCACACATTTGTGTTTCTACGCCCTTTATTGCCTTGTGCTTCGGAACACTCCTTTCTTAGTCGGATTTCATATCGGGAGACCAAAATTCTAGCATTCTTGTAATATGCACAATTTTATTAGTTTTGGGAACATAATTCAATACTTTCGGACTAAAACAAAAGCTAAAAGGTGCTAATAAGCAGTTAAAATTCCCACTTATCAGTTCTACTCTCATAGAACGATACCAGATAGAGTAATTTTTGATACCTGTCAATTGAAATGAGATAATTCGAATTCCACTCACATCTGCTGGTGACAAGAACAATGGATAATTGTAGTCGATTTCTGGGGCTTTATTCATATTGAAATCTTGGGTTGTACCCGCTGCATGTAAAGTTTGACTCACATCTGGGGGTGTATTCAAATCTTCAATCGCCATTGATGACAAAGAATTTAAAGAATACACTTGCAGAAGACAACAGTGAAGAATTAATTTTGCGGAAGAATAGAGATCGAACACCGAGCTAAGAATTCTTGCTCGACTGCTCTGATACCATGAATTTGTTTAAGCAATTATAGAGAAATGCAACAGACTTTGCAGAGATAGAAGAGAGAAGAAGAGATAGAGGAGGAAGGAGATGATAATATGTTATTCAAAGATGAGAGTACAAGCCCATATATATAGAATCTATAAGGACTAATACGAGAATTAACAATATTTTTAATATCCTAACTAACTTCTAACTAATTCATTAATACTAACAGATATATAGCTAATGACTAAACTACCCTTTCTTCCTTGTTATGTAATACCCTTTTCTATAATTATTTTTCAAAAAACTTAAAGATTATATGTCCGAATTCACAATCAAAATAATAAATTTGACTCTCGAAATCTAGAGTGTCATATTATAAAATGGGATAAAGAGAATACTTATTACTTTTGAATCCATCATTCTAAGAAGGTAATAAAAAATACAATACTAAATCTATCAAATTAAAATTCTCAATTTCCAATTAAATTAGGTCAGACACAATATGGTCAAGTCTACTACTGTTATTTTCAAGCTCACCACTCTTGAAGGAATCTCATTATAACGTGGTCTGCTACAGCCAATTTGGAATGGAGAAACGCAACATCACTTTCTCAAAAGATTAGTTTTTTGTCCTCTAGAAATAGTAGGCAACACTCTCAGCATACAATTAAAAATCTATCATTAAATTATCTAAAGTAAATGTTGAAAGTCGAAATGTGTCAATGTCAATAATTTCATCTACCAGTATTTGCTAAAATAATGCACTCAAATCTCGAGAATCAACTTCATCTTAAATCATGATTGATGTGCGGCCAAAATACTATATTTTTAGTACATTACTCGCCTTGCATATTGTTAGTTTAATGGTTAATTGTAATATGTTTGAGCTAAATTATATTGTTTTAAGTCTAGGAGCATCGGAAGACAAAGATGAGTGAAAATTATACAAAAAGAGGACAAAAATACAAGAAAAGAGCACAAAAGCATCAAGTGTCTTACCATGCTGCAGACAAAGTAACACCAGCTCTATAGTTAGCTTGATCGCGCTACAGGGCAGGCATAGCCAGATCTGTAGCCAGGCTGACCACGCTATAAGCCTGGCCTCGCGAGATCTGTAGCCCAGTAATTAAAAGTCGTGAATTAAAAGACCCTGACCCGAATTTGAACTCAAGGACTTCAATCCTAGCCTATAAATACTCCATGAACATGTCTAAGAAGGGGAGGAATTTTTTTTAGAGCAGATTCGACCTAAAAGGAGAGACGATTTTGGAGAGGGGATTCGACAGAAGGAGACAAGAACACGCCAGGAGCAAGGCGGAGAATTCTTCAACGAGTTTTTTACTTCCTTCTTCCTATTTTTATTTTTGGTTATGAATTCTAGAATTGGAGTTTTGCATACTATTATGAATAGCTAATTTGTTATCTAGGGTTTTGATAGAACCTTTTGTAGGATAAATTCTTGTGACGATTTTATATAATTGAGCCGTTGGATTTCTCTACTTGTTCAACTATGTGTTTATTGTTGTTGATTGAATGGTCATCAATTGCCTGTACCTATTTGGTGTGTATATTGCTCGAGAGAGAGTACGCATTTAGGTAGTTGTTGAATAACATCACTCCTAATATATGTGAGAGATCAATATGGAGGGTTTAAAGGCGGGATTAGAGATAACGAAACCTTGGTGCGATCGTAATGAGCGGTGAATTCGTGCCAGCCAGCGTAGTTCGGGAGAATACGTTTAGTAAATTATAGTAGTTGCTCGAGAGAGAGCTACGACAGCCAAAGTACTCACGATCGGTAGAGAATACTTAGGCGAAATTATAGAAGACGTAGCGGGAAGGATTCCAACAATTGGGAAATCATCTCTCGACCTCCTTAATCTTTTCTCCAATCCCTAGTATCTCTAGTTGTTAATTCACTACATTAATTTGTTAGTTAATTAGTTTAACATAAGAATCTTTATATTTATAACTTAGGAATTATTCGAACTTGTCTTCTTAGTGATACTTAACAATTATAGCGAAGCCTTGGTTCTCTGTGGGATTCGACTCCGAACTTTTAGACCGGATTATATTTGCAGCGACCACTTATCCTTTTTAGGATTAGAGTTGGGCGTGATCAAATTTTGGTACTGTTGCCGGGGAACTAATGGTGTAGCTGTAGGTGTACATATTGCTAAGTTTCAAGTTTGAACTTTTATTTTATTTTATTTTTTTGGTATTTGATTTTTTTTATTTTTGGTTTACTTGTTGATTTGAGAAACATGGCATCTTGGAATTATGGAAGTTTAAGTATTGGTAATTCTACCATTGATCCTCATACATATTATGAAGGAAATCACCTGTGGCAAAATTATCCAAATATTTCCGAGAGCGAGTTATGTGTACCAACTCAATCTTTTGTGCGGAATATGTGTGATATATGTGGTGGTCAAGATGGTCATTTTCATGATTGTACTGATATTTCTTATCCTCCCCCAACCCCTTACTATGATGGTTCTACTTTTTCTTATAATGTTAATAGGAACAAAGAACCCAGGGATAATGACCTGAAAGTGATCAAGGATATGCTACGATGCCTTGTAGAACAAAATAATGAGAAACAATTGCACATACAAAGGCAAGATGTTATGATTCACAACCTGGAGGCACAAGTGAGTCAATTGGTTGAAGCATTTAACGCTCAACAAGTCAATGTTCGGGATAGTAGCCAAGAAGAGCATGAATTAGATACTGAAATTCAGGTGCCAATGGAGGAGGTCAGAGTAGAACACCAATAATCCATCCAACTAGAATTTGAGGATGCCAATATTGAAGAAGTAATACTAGAGTCGACCAACTTTCATGATACAAATTTAATTGACTCTAGTGTCATTGGTGTTGAGGATGTGAAAAGGCCTGAAGTTTATGTATTTGAGCGCATTGGTCCTCACTCCAAATATTTTTTTACATTGTGTTTGGATGATGATATGGATATAGAGTCAGTCGAGCCAATTGATAAGTCAAGGAATGAGGAACAAGGTGTCTACATTCTGAAATTTTTCTTGTCAGATAGTCAAGATTACACATCTCACATAAAGTCCAAGAGCACAATCATAAGTTTGAATCAAAACTTGGGATCCAATTTACAAGTTCAAAGTGGAGGCAAAAAGTGATTCATGTTGTGCCGCGATGTTAAATTAGGCGCTTGTTGGGAGGCAACCCAACTTTATTGCTTTTTTTATTTTTTTATTTTTTTATTGTATTATTTTTGTAGTGTTATTTTTTTATATATATTGTAGGAGCATGGAAATCAAAGTTATTGGAAGGATGCAACAGCCAGCCAGATGGTTAGAACTAAGTATGGGGTGCCCATACGAAGGACCAGGCCTGGAGAAGTCTGAGTATCCCATGAGCTGCTAAAGCTTCGGCCTTTGGCCTACCAGAAAGTTTCTTTTATCCTCTTATTAGTTATAGTGTGCACTGAGGACAATGCACAATTTTAAGTGTGGGGGGAGGAGATTGTTTGGGTGACTTTCTATGCTATTTTAGTTATGTCAGTTTAATTGAATAATATATTTTCTTAGAAAAATAGAAAAGATTGGACTTTTCCCAACGATGGATCTATTATACAGTTTCTTGAGGGTTTAAAGTCTAACCAAAAACATAAAAAATAAATCCAAAAATATTTTTTTTATTTTTGTAGGTAATAATAATACCCCGTGATTTTTCTTTGTGTCTCGGTTCTTTTTCATGAGATGTAATTTGAACCGGGTCATAGCTTTTTATTTTTATAGTAGAATAGTATTTAGGGAATAAAAGAAGGAAGATGAACTTTCTAGCCGCCCTTTTGACATGTTTGATAGTGGCATATTTAGGCTCTAGCATGTGTAGTACCTTCCCTATGGTTTGAAAATACTTATGATGCCGTGTTGAGTAGATTACATGTTATTGACGCCTATATCTCATTTTCTTGGCTTGTGTTACGTTATGCTTGATGCTTAATATTTTATGACTCCATGAATACTTGTAATTGTTTAAGAATCAGAATGGAACCGTCCTTAGTGAGTCATGTGCCATGTGTGGTGAGAAATTATATAGTCTGTGTCATTACATTAAAGTCTAGAATTTGCCCGGCATGTGAGTTGAAGTGAAATTTTAGGTTTTGCTCGGTTTGAAAAATGATATTATGCTTTCTTTGATTTGTTTCAGCTTAATGCTTACCACAAATAAAAATTATCCCTAGTCAACCCTTTTGAGCCTATAAACTTTTATTTGGAAACCACATTACAAGCCTATACTCTATTGTTCTTAATTATCATTGTTTTGATCTTTTTCCCTCTTAAAGTGCTTTAATTGCAAAATGAGCGCTAAAAGAAGTAAGGAGGGAACTTGGGTGGCTTTTGAGTGGAACCAATGAAAACAAATATGTACTTATATTGTAAAAAATACACCACTAGCAGGAATGGTAGAAAAGAAAAAAATAAATATGTAGCAAAAGGAATAAGAATATCTTGTCCTTGCTAGTGGGTATGAGTTAAAGTAGTGCTTAAAGAAAGAAGAAATATTTTTGGGTGTAATATTGTTTGTGAAAGTGAAGTTGTATTGAAGAAAAATGCGCTTAAAGTTAAGTTTGTGATGTGTTAAAGTGCTTAAGAGGGTTAGTCACTATTCTTAAATTTATCCTACTCGTTCTTTAGCCCACATTACAACTATGAAAAAGTCCTAATTGATTTTAGATTGAGCAAACCTACATTAGTGGAGGTTTACATAATGGGCAAGCCTATGGTACTTTGTGCATGCATGTGACTTCTTTGTGAGAGTGAGGAATTTCTTTGATTTATCTGAGTCCTTAAAATATATTTGAGCATTTGATTCGAATGTGTGGATTCAACTTACTCTCTTGTTCTTGTTGTGAGGATACAGAATTTCGAAAGGGATATGTGACGTTATTAGATTTCTATATGATGTTAATTGTTCAAGCCACGAATGCATTATGATATAGAGTCAGTTTGTGAGGCTAGGATTGTTATCATCATATTGTCTTGGTGTTGAATAAATTTTTGAAGTATGACATAAAGTAAAGGGAAGTATGTGTTGAAAGCATATGCTAAGGTTTAATTATTGCTATCGACCATAGTCATAGGTATGGTGTGCTTCGAATGTGCTAAAAGAAAATAAAGTGCTCAAGGTTAGTGTGAATTGGTGGTTGACTCGAGGACGAGCAACGTTTAAGTGTGGGATAGTGATGTGCGGCCAAAATGCTATATTTTTAGTATATTACTCGCCTAACATGTTGTTAGCTTAGTGGTTAATTGTGCGACGTTTGAGCTAAATTATGTTGTTTTATGTGTAGGAGTATTGGAAGACAAAAATGAGTGAAAGTGGCACAAAAAGAGGACAAAAATGCAACAAAAGAGCACAAAAGCATCAAGTACCCAAACCATGCTATAGACTAAGTAAAGCCAGCTCTATAGTCCGCCTTACCGTGCTACAGACCAAGTAACACCAGCTTTATAGTCAGCTTGACCGCGCTACAGGCCAGGCGTAGCCAACTCTATAGCTAGGCTGACCGCGCTATAAGCCTGGCCTCGCGAGGCCTATAGTCCGGTAATTAAAAGTCGTGAATTAAAAGACTCCGACCCGAATTTGGACTCAAGGACTTTAATCCTAGCCTATAAATACTCCATGAACATGTCTAAGAAGGGGAGGACCTTTTTTTAGAGCAGATTCGACCTAAAGGAGAGACGATTTTGGAGAGGGGATTCAACCCAAGGAGGCAAGAACACGCTAGGAGCAAGGCAGAGAATTCTTCTACGAGTTTTTCACTTCCTTCTTTCTATTTTCATTATTGGTTATGGATTCTAATATTGTAGTTTTGTATACTATTATGAATAGCTAATTTGTTATCTAGGGTTTTGATAGAACCTTTTGTAGAATAAATTCTTGTGATGTATTTATATAATTGCGCCGTTGGATTTCTCTACTTGTTCAACTACGTGTTTATTGTTGTTGATTGAATGACCATCAATTGATTGTGCCGATTTAGTGTGTATATTGCGAGAGAGAGAGAGAGAGAGAGTACGCATTTAGGTAGTTGTTGAACAACATCACTCCTAATATATGTGAGAGATCAATATGGAGGGTTTAAAGGCGGGATTAGAAATAATGAAACCTTGTTGCGATCGTACTGAGCAGTGAATTAATTCCAGCTAGCATAGTTCGAGAGAATACGTCTAGTAAATTGTGGTAGTTGCTCGAGAGAGAGCTACGACAACCAAAGTACTCACGATCGGTAGAGAATACTTAGGCGAAATTATAGAAAATGTAGCGGGAAGGATTCCGACAATTGAAAATATCATAACTCTAGACCTGCTTAATCCTTTCTTCAGCCCCTAGTATCTCTAGTTGTTAATTCACTACCTTAATTTGTTAGTTAATTAGTTTTACATAAGAATCTTTATATTTATAACTTAGGAATTGTTCGAACTTGTCTTCTTAGTGATACTTAACAATTATAGCGAAGCCTTAGTTCTTTGTGGGATTCGACTCCGGACTTTTAGACCGGATTATATTTGCAGCAACCGCTTATCCTTTTTAGGACTAGAGTTGGACATGATCAAAGATCACGTGTGACATTACCTCCACTTGAAATATAAGGAGTAAAAGCGAGATCTTCATTCACTAATAAATGCAAATGAAACAAAAGGTGTAGCGGTGGCTCTTACAAGACTATCATTTGGTTTAAAGTTTTAAACCAGATTATCCCACAATATAAATTTCAGAAATGATAATTAGGATAGAAATTTCACCTTCTATATGGAATAAACTATTTCATTATTTTGGTATAAAATTTATGAACGTCATTAATTTATCTCATATTGCGACTTCCCTCTAATGGGTTTCAAGCTTGGTTCTGACATTTCTCACAGTAGAGCCACATAGACATAAAAAGAATTAAGTTTACCTCTAAGCTATCAAATTATTTTGTATATGTCCTTTGCAACAATTTGAAGCATTCTCCTAAACAATTACAAAGGTGTAAATATATGTATCTTGGATAATTAAAATTGTCCAAGTATATTCATGGCTTCCATTAGATCAACCAAATTAGACAAGGTCAATTTTTTCACGATAGAAGTTTATTACTGTAGTTGGAAGGACGGCGTATAATTAAAACAAAAAATAACGATAATATTATGAATATCCTATATTGTAGATGTCCATTGTTACTCTTATAGTTTCTTAAAGAAGCCTGCAATCAAACAAGCAGCTTGCAAATAGCTCAAACAGACATCTTACAAGCAGCTCTAGAAAATTTTTGCAGTAGCTTCCTAAAGAGCCTTGCAACAACTTCTGAAAACAAGCAGTTTACAAGTAACTCATACATGTACTTTCTAGCAGCTCCAAAAAAGCCTTTCAGTAGCTTCCGAAAAGCGTTGCGCCAACTTCTTTTGTTCTATAAATAGGGTGTCAAAATAATTTATTTGTACGTTAGTTTGAAGCGGAATAATATATCACTATTTCTATAAATTTCTCTGCCACTATTTATTTTATAGTTTTTATTTTATAACAAATAAACATTTTTATGAACGGCAAGATAGAGAAAAAATATAAGATAAGCTGACTGAGGTAATATTGGGAGCTTTCTCCTTTTCAAAAACTTTGGAATATTATTATTGCTCTATCTCGTACACCAAAGACCACGTGCCAAATTATAGGACAGGTTTGGCCCTTTGTTTTGAATTTTATCAATAATGGAGTAATAATAGTAGTGACATTGACAATGACTTCAATAACAGCCATAGGAATCATAGCCAAACCTTTTCTACAGTTACTTGGATTAGCCGTCATTTGCCCATACTAAGTCAAAATAAATACCCAAATTTGTCAGTCAGAAAAACAGAAGAAAAAACAAAAAATGGAGAAGATAGAGCACAAGATGGTAGATGTAAATGGCCTACAAATGCATGTAGCAGAATTAGGCCAAGGTCCAATAATCCTCTTTATCCATGGTTTCCCTGAGCTCTGGTATTCATGGCGCCACCAAATTCTCTACTTAGCTGAACGTGGCTATCGTGCTGTGGCACCTGACCTAAGGGGTTATGGAGATACTACAGGTGCTGTTAAATTTTTAGCATTCGATCTTATTTTACGTGACATATTTTCCCTTTTAGTCTGTCTAAAAAAAATAAGAATGATATACACTCAACCTCTATGTAACAATATTCTTATAACAACACTTCAATATAAAAGCCAAGTTTTTTCGAAATCAAATTTCATGTTCTGTTATAATATATGTTTTCTATAACATCAATTCGTTATAACATCCAAAAATATTTGAAACAAAAGAAACTGTTGTAAAGAGGTTTGAAAGTAGTTTTCTTGTAGAAACTTAATTAATTTTAGTATTTCTATTTTATCATGGTGGCCTGACTTGTTGGGATCCGCTTAATATAATATCATTCTTTTATAAGAAAAGTGAAATAAGAAAGAACATATAGAACTTTTCCGTTTATTTAAAAAATATATAAAAAATTGATACTTTGTCTAAATTTGAGTTATTTATAAAAGATTTTCTTTTTAAATTTCGTGTCTAATAAAAAATCAGGACAAAAGGCGTAATATATATGAAGTGGAATTGTTTCACATCGCAGGCAAAGCTAAGTTTTAAGACTTTATATATAAAAAGACTTTCGTAGTTTCGATTCTATTTAGTAAGCGTTTGGACATAAAAATTATAATTTTTGAAAAAAAGTAGTATTTAGAGTTAAGTTGAAAAATGATATTCGGAATTTGAAATTATGTTTGGATATGTATTTCGCTCGAAAACGTGTTGTGAGTGAGTAAAAAAGTTTTTCTGAAATTTTGTAAAAAAATGGTTTTGAAATTTTTAAAAAATTCCCAAAAACTTATAAAATTTTCATGAACAAACACATATTTAAAAAAAAAAAAAAGGAAAAACTTTTTATGGACAAACGGGCCTTAATATTTGAATTTAACTTTTCATGAAATAAAATGATTTGTTTGTAGTTCTCTTTCAACTCTACAAAATTTAGACCTTTTATGAGAAATGACTAAGTTAATATGAAATACAGTGACTTTGCTGTATCATAAAGGAAATGAAGAGCATTTTGTCGAACAGTATACAGGCAATATCCTTTCTAAGAAAAGTTGTTCTCACTCTTACAATCTTTCTTCTTCGTTTTTCTTTTTTGTAACAGGTGCACCCATTAATGATCATACAAAATTCAGTATCTTTCACCTTGTGGGTGATCTTATAGCACTTATTGAAGCCATAGCTCCAAATGAAGATAAGGTGTTTGTTGTGGGTCATGACTGGGGTGCTTTAATTGCTTGGCATTTGTGCCTTTTTAGGCCAGATAAAGTTAAGGCTTTGGTTAATTTGAGTGTCCATTATTTTCCAACGAACCCACAGATGAATACTGTTGATGGACTGAGGGCTATATATGGTGATGATCATTATGTCTGGAGATTTCAGGTTCTCTCTGTTTTAGTTTGTGTATCTGTATAATTTGTGTTTGAAGGGATTTTACAAGTTTTCTGGGGACTATCGAATAATTGCATCGGAAATTTGACATTTTTAGTATGAAGTATGGACTACTAATTAGGGAAAAAAGAAAAAGACTTCATATACAAAATAAATGAGTCGTGATAAAAGGCAACACGGTGCATTAAACTCTCCTTATGTATGTGGTTCGGGATGGGCCGAACCACTGTAAACTATGTTGTTTGGATTCTCTGAAAATATTGTTGGGTGTATGTCGGATTCTCCAAAAGTAGTGCATTTTTGGAGGATCCGACACGGGTGCGACAGCATTTGGGAGAATCCGCACAACATAGACCCTGAATCTACTGTAAACATTTTTACCTTACATTTTTACTAAAGATTGTTTTTACGGCTCGAACTCGTAACCATCTGATCACACAAGAATAACTCTTACTGATTGCAACAATGCTCTCCTTCTCCTTTGTGAAGGAAGTATTTTTTAATTTGATAAAAAAGAGGTTGTTCTATATGCCCAAAGAAACTATCCCAGTAATTTATTTGGAACAACTCACATACCATTCAAGAGTTTTTTGAGTGGTTAATAAGGGCATAGGTTAGCAGTGGGAGTTATGTTGAGATTAAATTAGAAAGTTCATCTATAATCTTACCTGCAGGTACCAGGAGAAATTGAAGCTGAATTTGCTCCAATTGGTGTTAAGTCTATTCTTAAGAAATTTCTCAGATTCCGCGACTCTGCACCATTTTATTTTCCTAAAGGCAAAGGCGTTGAGGCTATCCCTGATGCTCCAATTGAGCTTTCATCTTGGCTGACTGAGGAAGATTTGGATTACTATAGCAGCAAGTTTGAGCAGACTGGCTTCACTGGTGGAGTTAACTATTACCGAGCTTTTCCCATGTAAGTCTTCCTCACCTTTATGATGTCGTAAATTCAGTTGCATTTGTTTTTCTCCCGTTACTTGTATACTTCACATTTGTTTCTACCTAAGTTGCACGGGCTCTTTGTTTTGGGTGCCGCACCCGTCCCGTATCCGGGATACGTCCCCGATAAGGTCAACTAACTTCACGTACTTTGACCCGAGTCCATCGACAAATTTGGAGGGAAAATTGAGATTTTGATTTCTCAAAATTAAAAATAAAACAGATTTAAGACATGGGAAATGTCATTCCTTCAATATTGTAGTACTTTTGTCTCATATTTGCTGCTTTCTGTTTCAGAAAAAACAAGAATTCAAGGGGTCGTGTTCTGAGTTTGGACTTTTGGTAGACATTAGCCGCGATATAGATGGAGGATTTTTCACAGAATATCTCTCAAAATTTATAATTTTTTTATAGCTCTATTTTTTATAATTTTGAATTTTCTTAGCCGAATCCCCGCACCCGTATCCATATCTAGATCCGCACCCCCGGATCTTAAAATTTAGATTTTGTCGAATCCGACATTCGAATCTGTGTCTGTATCGGATACCCGCACTCGAGTCCGAGCAACGTAGGTTCAACTAGTTGGGATTAAGGTTTTATTTGTTGTTTCTACAATTGCATTAGGTTTTGATCTTTGTCAAGAGACTTTTTGTTCTGATTAGAGACTTGTATATTATGTGTGTATAGAGATAAGTATGAGATTTAGAGAACTTTTACCTTTTGAAATCCCCAATTTGCCTAAATACACAAATTACTTATTATTGAGTGAAACAGTATGTATGTTCTGTGTAGATATATGTATGAGATTTGGAGAACTTTTACCTTTAAAAAGTCTCTAATTTGCCTGAAAAGACATTACTTATTATTAGAATGAGGCAGACCTGAATAAGGCGGAATCAATACAATAGATTTGTATGGCCGACCCCAACTAGTCGAGGTGTAATCAATTGATTGATATAAGTTATCATGTTTTCTAGGAAGTCAATGAAAATTCATGAGACTATCCAATTACTTGCTTATAGATTGTTTTGATCAATTTTTTCATGCTAGTAAGTCTCAGTCCTTTGTCAATTACTTGGACTCTAATTCCTCCTCTCTAGTCAAGAAAATGTCATTTGTGGTATATAAAAGGGTAACCCGTGCACAAGGTATTTGCATTCACGCAGGGTCCCGGGAAGGGCCGCACCCCAAGGAGTGTGACGTAGACAGCCTACCCTAATGCAAGCATTAGTGGCTGCTTCCACGCATCGAACCCGTGACCTATAGGTCACACAAAGATTTGGAATTTGAAATTGAATGGACACAATTTACATCCTAAAGTTCTCTGCCCTATGATGAAATGCAGAAACTGGGAACTCACAGCACCCTGGACAGGAGCTCAAGTTAAAGTTCCGGCCAAGTTTATCGTCGGAGAATTAGACTTGGTTTATCACATACCAGGTGCTAAAGATTACATACACAATGGTGAGTTTAAGAAAGATGTTCCATTGTTGGAAGAAGTGGTGGTTTTAGAAGGTGCAGCTCACTTTGTTAACCAAGAAAGGCCAGATGAGATTAACAAGCATATATTTGACTTCATTCAAAAGTTTTAAACTTACTCCTTCCCTTTGTATTTTCTGTTGTAATAAAATCTCTTTAATGTTGCTCTTATTGCTTGTAAAATGTGAAACCTTATTTCAGACAAGTGACATTTGGACTCCTTTTAAATGGAAAATAAAGGAGGAATAATTTAGACTTGAGAGGGAAAAGCCAAAGTAATTTGAAATTCAGTGTCTTTTTTATTTTTTTTCTGTTAGCAGATAAAACATGAAAGAAAGACTATTAAAGATACAAGATAGGCAAAATTTTGACTGACTTCTGGATGTGAAAACTACAATAAGGTAATTCGAATAAGGATGAAAGATACTAGTAAATGGTAACAAAATGAAAAAGAAGGGCTTTTAATATATTTGTCCAGACGGACAAAAATAATTATAGTTACTAGCCAAATATACATAAAGTATATACTGATTATATATAAAATATGTATAGCATAATATATACTACAAATTAATATACAATATTTATTTATTTATTTTTGCTATTATTTTTGGGACGGTTATAATGCGTAGAGTTTTTACACCCTAGGAAATTTCACATTGCACAGACAAGAATGACATTTTGACCTGGTCTTTTACCTAAGAAATCAAAAGAAAAGATACCACTAAAAAACTAAAATCAAGAATCATGCTTCTGAAATTTAACATTACATGCTTCTTAGGAATCATTTATTTACGGGATAATTATCCCATTGGAGTTGTACTTTCAGTTGCACCCTTGTATTTTGGAGAGTCCTATGACCCCACTATATGTATTCAAAGCATGAAGAGAGTGGAAGACAAAAAACACAGGTTAAAAATTTAATTTCGCCACCTTTTTTTAAAATGTATTCCCCTACTTTTCTTATTATATTTTTTTCTTCAAGTTTTCCTTTTCTTTTTCCTTCTTCTCTCTTCTTCACTTACTCCTCACCTGAAACAATGGAGATTAATATAACCCCATTTCCTGTCATCCTCCTTAAATGTGACCAGATTTCTTAGAGTTTACAAACCTTTTCTTAAAATCCATAAAACTTGCATAAATTTTTACAATTTTTTTTCCCCATAGATTGTTGACAGAAGGAGAAGGAGTGCGGGGAAGTAGGGGTGGGTGGATGGGTATCTGATGGGCTTGTTTTGGGAAGAAGAGAAGACATGGGGAAGTGGGGTAGGTTTAATATAGAAAATAATCTTATTTTTTATTCTTTTTAGTATGTTGACACGTGACAGCGCGTGTCTATCACCCATTTATCTTGAGGAGAGGTAAAGAATACATCCAAGACAAGGATAGGGGTCATACGACCCACCCCAATATATAAGGGTGTAACTGGCAATTAGCTACCGCCCCACCACGACTTGTAAGATTAAAATATTACATGCCTTTTGCATTAGGGATGGTAAACGGGCTCGCCGAATTGGAAATAGATGGGTCAAAACTGATAAAATATTCTACAACTTATATTTAATACGGATAGAAAATGGGCTAACGGGTGGATAATATGAATGCCTATATTATCCGTGGCTTCTTGATATGATCACTTTGAAAGAATTTTTAGTCTCCCCAATTTGAGAACTCCCAATTTGAGTCTTTGCAAATATAAAAGTTAAAAGTTAAAATTATTTGATTGTCCATAAAGTATCAATTTTTAAGTAGATAATAAAAAATTATTATTTAATCTATTTTTTAGTGAATAATATAGATGAATAATTATTTTTTAATTAATTTGTCTCCACTACTTGCCACATTGGTAAGCCAAACTATATTGTCGAAATATCCGTGAGAACAATGACTTAACACCCTCAAGCTTCGCGAGTTATTTGTGAAGCTTGAGACGTGTTAATTAAGGACACTATTGGTAAGTATATTTTGCCAGAAAAATTATGCCTACAATAATAACATCTCACTACTAAATAAGCTGGAGTTGAGCGTATGAATCATCAGGGACCATTTTACTAAATTATTTAAAACAAGGACAAAAGTTAAAGATCAGGCTTTAAAAGGATATTCGATAAAAATATTTTTTAGTAGTTGTTCTAAAAGGAATGACATTTTTTTATGTTTGAAAAAAATTAACTTTAAATTTTTTATTTTATCTTTAGTGATATATTTTTATAACCATACAAATCTCATGTCATGTCAAAATTACAAGTTTTAAAAGTTTTTATATTTTATTTATTCGATCAAACTCCGTCACATAAATTAAATCGAAAAAATTAGTTCTTACTCCTACTAACTTGAAAAAATGACTAGCTTTAAAGTAGTATTAGTACCCGCGCGATGCGCGGACAAATGATGTCAAATTGCGATGTAGGTTGTTTGAATCATGTGCAAATAACCTTAAAATATAAACCTCTAAAATAAAATTATATAACATGAGAATTTAATTATGAAGCATGATATGAAATTATTGTTCAAATCTCGTAGTAGACAATCAATTTTTTTATTTCTTTATTTTTATATTTGTAGCAACCTAACCCCTTGATTTTAGTACTTGCATTTTGTTTCGCTGTCAATATTAAAGAATACTAAACATGTCATGTTGTGATTTGTCTTGTTCGAGCACATTAGATCATATTATTTTAATAAAATTCTTAAAGTCAAATATGTCTTATTCATCACATCATTTTTATGTAAAAAAAAATTCTTTTTGTTTTTTTCTTATAGTTATTGTATTATTTACTATTTAATATTATTACTATCATATAATTTTTTATTAGCTTATAATTAAATTAATGCCTTGCTTATTATCCTTTTTATAGTGTTTAATAAATATAAATATTTTATTTTTGAAATTTGGTATATTTTTATGCTTGTATCCTTTTATTCAAAATATTTTAATTATTTAAATTTATCAGTAATATTTTTAAATATAATTTAATTATTTTATTTTATTTATTTTTAAATTAATTTAAAGTATAAGTATCCTCACACTACCTCAATTGTTTTTTATACATTCTCTTCCCAACTATAAATTTTAATTAGTTTTTATATTAATGTTTACCTATAACCAAAATAATGTCATATTTTATTTTAAATTGTAACTTTTAATTAGTCTAAAATATTAATACATAAGTTATTTGATTATCATGTTCCAAGTGTCATCAGTTCTCTTATAATTAATTTTATATTAGATGCAGTTAAATTTTCTTTCTTTTTTAGCTACAAGATACAGTTTAATTTTTACTTTTCATTAGTAAACTTACCAATAGTAAAAATTTATTTTGTATTTTTAAAATTTTATTTAATCATAGAAAAATATTTTCATAATTGTTCGAACACGTTATTTCTAAATATTTATCACGACCCCAGTTTCCCCTCCGTGGGATGTCGTGATGACACATAGTCTCTAAGACTAGGTACGCCTAACAATTTATGGAATAACTGAATATAAAACTGAACTCAAATATCAACATATGAAATATAAACAAGAACTGCGATTTTTAATAATTACAACTCTCAAATCCCGGTAGAAATAAGTCACAAGCTTCTAAGAGAAAATACTAAGTATCTCTATACATCAGAATCTAAAGAGAATAGGGAAAACAACATAACAAGGATAGAGGGGGACTCCGAGATCTGCGGACGCTGGCAGATATACCTTGAAGTCTCCACATACGGTCCAGCTCACTGGTATCTGGTCTGGTAGGAAGAACCTGAATCTGCATAAAAAATGTACAGAAGTGTAGTATAAGTATACCACAATGGTACCCGGTAAATTCCAAGTCTAACATTGGTAGAGTAGTGACGAGGTCAGGTCAGGGGCCTACTGGAATAAAAGGAAATGAGGCGAAAAATATAATAACACAATGAAATGACTAAGAAATGAACAACAAGAAATTTCAAATGAGTAACGGTACAGCAAATAGAGGTAAACAACATGGGCGCTCCCGAGATACCGCCTCGTAGTCCCAAATATAAATACACAACAAGGGGATCTCCTGAAGTACCTCCTCGTAGTCCCAAAAGTAAATGTGCACGACAGGGGGATCTCCTGAGGTACCGCCTCGTAATTCCAAAAGTAAATATGCAACAGGGGGATCTCCCGAGGTACCTCCTCGTAGTCCCATGTTTTATGACTATGAGATGAGATATCACGGATTGAATTTGTTGTGAAAAACTTGCATTTAAAAGACTTGATTATTTAGTTGTCCTTGTGTTCTTTATTTGGTTGAATAATATTTATGGTGTTCTTGTTGCTTTATTTGTTTATAGCACTGGTTGATTCTTGTTGCCATTATTGCTTTATGTTTTTCATTATTATCGTTATACTGCTATATTGCATATGTTATTTGACTAGTGAGTGTCTTGATTGTACCTCGTCACTACTCCACCAAGGCTAGTCTTGATACCTACTGGTTACCGACCGTGGTGTACTCATACTACACTTTTACACATTTTTGTGCAGAGCCAGGTATTGGAAATATCGGACTCGGGCAGAGTTAGTTTGTTGATCGCAAGGACTTAAGGTAGAGCTGCTTGGTCGTCGCAGTCTCTTGGAGTCTTTTCATTCTTATTGTACTGTCAGTTATTATTCGAATAGTATTGTATTTCGATCCTTGAGATCATTTTATGTATTCAGTTAGAGTCCGTGACTCTATATTACTAGTCTTGGGAGGTTGTTATAATTATTGTCGTGACGTCCTATTTTCGCTTTTAGTTCCGTCACATGTATTAAATTCTGATTAAAAAAAGGCTTGAATTGTTATTGTAATCGGCTTACCTAGTCTTAGAGACTAAGTGTCATCACGAAACCTGTGGTGGAATTTCGGGTCGTGACACTATCTTTCTTAAAAATTGAGTACAAGTTAAATAGGGGCAAAACCACTAAAAAACAACACACTTGCGACTGAAAACTTCCGACCGGAAAAATTAAACAGAAATTTCCAACTGATTCGGCTGAAAATTTCAAAAATAATATTTGTTAATTTTTTTTAAAATTTTTTCGACTATATTTCTGACAACATTAGTCACAACGTTTGGCACAAAAATCCGGGATAAAAAATTCCGACAGATTCGGTAGGAAACTAAAAGTCACACTATTTTATTTGACCATTTGCGACCAAAACGGATGCAACCTTATTTAAAATTTGGTTAACTTAATTTTTTAAATTTGCGACCGGAATAATCGCTATTTTTGCGACAGAATCAGTCGCAGACTTCTTTTAAAACCCCAGCCTCAACCTCATTTCTTTCTTCTTCTCTTTTCTTTCTTTCTTCTCTCTTCTTCCTCCATTGAGACCTTCAGTCCCCAGCCGTTTGACAGCCGCTACTCGCCGAAAAATGTACGTCACTCTCTTTTCTCTTCTTCCCCAACCCTCTTTTTTATTAAACCCATCCCCTATATCCGCCCCCTTCCCTCACCCATTCGTTTTGCCCAATCCCTCCCTCCCCCCCCTCCCCTCCACACTTCTTGTTATTAAGAGTCAAACATAGATTGTTCAAAGATATCAACTATTTGAAAAACATTCAGTTTAATATTTAAGATCTAAAAGAGTAATTATTATTCCGTAAGAATTACCATCCTGGAAAAAACAATTGAACTACCATTCTTTTTGGATCTGGAATGAATATCTTGCAAAATGAAGCAATGCAATCAGTTGTACTTACTGTCCTGTTCAATGTAACATGACCACGCTATAACAGACTAAGGAATCGAAATTTCTTTTATTTTTATATCTCTGCTCCAGATTTAAAAATCACATTAGGAATCCATTTACATTACGAATCTTGCCTCTAGGTTTTAGATAATATTTAGCTCCCTAATTGAATTAAATTTGAAACTACTTTAGAATTTTCATAGATGTTTATTTAGAATTGCCATAGATTTATTTTTAGAATTGCCATAGATGTATTAATATTTAAGCTTGAAACTAAATTCACCTTTAAAATTGAGGTTAGTACCTACATGTGATTTTAACAATTGCGAAGTTTATGTATATGTGAAATTGTTAACTTTAGAGAAGAATGATTTTGAATTGTATTAAATAGTTATAATTTAAAACTTTAGTTTTAAGTTTAAGAAGTTAAGCTTATTATCGCTTCCTAATTTATTAAATGGACTAATATTAAATTTAAAAATTAATAATTGCTACATTAAAAGGAATTTGTAGATTTGGCAAATTATTGGTCATGTGTGGATTTTATGAACATATAAGAAGTTATTTAAATTTAATTTATATTTTGAGAGATTTATATAACATAGAATAGGGATAAATGTAAGATTTCGAGTGTTACTTTAAATAAACTAAATAATTTTAAATATCTTATAAATTCCAAATTTTTTTAATTTGTGTTGATGTCATTTGCGCATCGTAGGTTGATGTATAATAAGAATCATCTTAATCGTGTGGGGTTAAGGGATGGATTTAAAGAAGGGGTTGCTTGATTTATTGCTAAGGTAAGGACACTGGATGATTTTCGTATTGAAGGAACGATTAGGTGGCCTTGTGTGAAATGCAAGTGTGTTAAGTTATTGGGAGAAGATGTTGTTACATGTCATCTTTTTAAAAAGGGTTTTATGAAAAATTAGTATGTATGGACTGCTCATAGGGAGAATCTTGATAGCGTAAATGATGTTAATTTTTATAATTCTTTTGGTGGTGAGGAGGGTAGTCCCGTAGTGGAGAATAATGTTAAAATTTTTAGATTCAATGACATGATGAGGGATGCCTTTGAGATGTTCTCGGGGGCTCAATCTGAACCAAATGATGAGGCTAAGAAGTTCTTCAAAGAGTTAGAGGAATCTAGTTATCCGTTGTATGAAGGCTCAATGCATTTCAAGTTGTCTATTGTTGTTCGATCACTTCAGATTAAGTCAGATAGTTCTATTTCTCAATAGGGCATGAATTCTATCATTGAGCTTATGAATGAACTTTATCAGTGTAACATTGACCTACTCAAAGATTTCTACATGGCAGAAAAAATTAGTTTTCAAGTTGGATCTTTCATCAGAGAGGATACATTGCTGTAAGAAGGTTACATGTTATTCTATAAGGATGATGCATCCCTAGAGGCGATGCACGTGATCCGACCCATCCTTTCAGGCCGCGCATATGGTGATGGAATCTATGAAGACATTTTTTCATGAGCAGTGAAATTCCTCGAGTCAGGTACCGTACCAAATCAGAATGAATATGTGGCAACAATTTAAGGAAAGAATAAATTAATTTTTATTAATATTTATCCTCATTCGTCTAATATTATTTATTCAATTTTTCAAGTTAGGTGCGTATGTCAACCTACACTTGAAAATCTGGTGAATGAGAACTTCGAGAAGAGAGTATAAAAACGGATAATATATTCACATCATGTTGCTAGAAGATGTGGCACCAGGCCTGATTGGATACGTGAAGATATCTGGAGTCAGCTCTTGGCGTAGTGGAACACCTTTGAGTGGAAGAAGAAGAGTGAACAAGCAAAGTTAAACAGAGCTTCTACTAAGGGTTGAGCGTTGCATACTGGAGGTTCTATTAATTTTTCAACCCATCGTTTGAGAATGGTAATTTCATTATAAAATATTCTTAGTTATATATATATATAAGGAACGCGGGGGAGATGTGACTTATGTTGAGGTCTTTGCGGAGACCCACAAGAAGAAGAAGAAGAAGAAGAAGGACGACACAGGAGAAGGATGGGTCGAATCGTGTGCTTCAGAGACATTTGTATTATCTCAACACCAACACTATATTATTTTTCCCTCTTGGTTTATTTTATTTATATAACTTGTATTATTTTTATTTTAGGACAAGTATCATATTGATCTTGATGTATAGCGACAAACTCAGCCTGAAGGAACTCAGCCGGCCCCGGAGAATATGACTGCAGTTTGGACACATGCGGCTGGTGGCGTGAATAAAGGTATAAATATTATGTAATTATTTATTTTAGTTTGAAAGTTGCCTGTTTGTTTTCTTACTTCTTTTACTTTTTTTTCTTTATTTCTCATGAAAATAATAAATAAAGGTCGAGTCTAGGGATTGGAGTACAACCATCCTCCAGTCGTCCACCAGCAGCATTATTCACCGGGGCATCAATTTTCCAAGAAGAATGGAAGCTATGCGTCAAAAAGTGGATCAAAGGTCGCAAGAATTTCAAGCAACTCAGGCTTTGATCCAAAAATTATTTAAAAAGCAAATTAGAAAGGAGCTGCAATGGAGTCCGAGTCTGAGTCTGTGGAGGAGATTGAGTCTGACTAGGCAATTTGAATATTTTAGAGTTGAAGTTAGAGATATGTTTAATTTATGTTGTTTGATAGTTGGTTGTTTGATTAGTTGGTTGAATTGTTATAAATATTACTGTTCGTTTTGGAGTAAATATTGAATTTGAATTGTTATATTAGGTGTTTGGTTGGTTGTTAGGTGTTTGGTTGGCTGTTTTATTTGGAAGGTGGTGTAATTAAACATACAGCAGAATTCTGCTAAACATTACCCAGATTTGCGACTGAATCAGTCGCAAATTTCACCAGAAATTACCCAGATTTGCGACTGATTCTGTCGCAAATTGAGAATTTCTAAAAAAATATTAATTAAGATTTGCTACTGAATCAGTCGCAAATGGAGAATTTCTGAAATTTTTAATTAACTAATAGTATACTCAATATTTATGACTGTTTTAGTCTATGCACGACAGGGGGATCTTCCGAGGTACCGCCTCGTAGTCCAAAAGTAAATATGCAGCTCATAAATTATGGAACAATAAATTTACAATAAGGAATCCTACAGTTAAAGACCGAATACAATAATCAAGGAAACAAGTAATTCAACTAAGCATGTTGTACGAATTTCAAGTAAAGGTTAAGATACGTAGACATGTGATACTAGGCTAAACGTGACAGCTACACATGCTAAGGCAACTCGGTTAAGGAATTTAAAAGAAGTCTACTCAACAAAACCGAAATTTTTCCACAATTAGCCTGTGTACGCACTCGTCACCTCGTGTACACGGCTCACACATATCACAAATTGTTACAACAGTACCAAATCCTAAGAGGATTTCCCCCACACAAGGTTAGACAAGTCACTTACCTCAAATCTCGCTCAATCAATCGATAAGGATGTCTTTCCCTCGATTTTCTGGCTCAGATGGCCCAAATTTATCCAAAAGCAATTATATACCATGAATACAACTACAAGAAACTAATTTAAATCATAAATCTACGACTTTAGCAAAGAATTGAAAAATCGTCCCAAAAGGTCGACCCGAGCCCACGTCTCAGAATCGGACAAAGGTCACAAAATACGAATACCTATTCGACCACGAGTCCAACCATACCAATTTTGACAAAATCTGACACCAAGTCACCACTCAAATCCCCAAATTAAACTCTCCAAATCCCTAGTCTCAAACTCTCAAATTTCACCTTAAATACACACAAACTAGGTGGAAAGATTAATGGGGGAAACAAGGTTATTGATAAAAAATGAATACAAGAGACTTACCTCAAGAAATCCTTCGAAAATGCTCTCAAAAATCGCCAAGACCCGAGCTCAAAATTTTTAAAATGAAGCAAAATCGCGAACCCTTGTATTTAAGTGTTCTTCCAGAACTTCTGCTTCTGCGGAAACTTAACTGCATCTACGGTCTCGCAGATGCGAGGTCCTTCCCGCTTCTGAGGATTCTAATGCTTCTGCTGATAAGAGGTCCGCTTCTGCGGTCTCGCTTTTGCGGTCACTTCTTCGCTTCTACGACTCTGGCTGCCCTTCCTTCACTCTGCATCTGCGGAGCTTCGCTTGCACCTGCGAGCTCGCAGATGCGGAAACCTTCATGCACCTGCAACACAGCCCTAGGCCAAGCCCCAAATCCTCTTCTATGCCTTGCCATCCGCATATGCGGCAACGCACCTGCGAGAATAGTTCCGCAGGTGCGATTGCACCAGAAGGCAGAAAAAAATTCCAGCTTTGCTCTAAGTCCGATTTCAATCCGTTAACCATTCGAAACTCACCCGAGGCCCCCAGGACCTCGACTAAATATACTAACAAGTCCTACAATATTATAAGAACTTAGTTGAGCCTATAAATTACATCAAACAACGCTAAAAATACAAATTTCACATCGATTCAAGCCTAATGAACTTTAAAACTTCAAACTTCTACATTTGACGCTGAAACCTATCAAATCATGTCCGATTGACCTCAAATTTTGCACAAAAGTCATAATTGACATTACAGACCTACTCCAACTTCCAGAATCGAAATCTGACCCCGATATCAAAAAGTCCACTCCCCGTCAAACTCCCCAAAAATCATCCAATTTTCAAATTTCGCCAATTGACGCTAAAATGACCTATGGACCTCTAATACAACATCCGAACACGCTCCTAAGACCAAAATATCCCTACAAAGCTATTGGAATCGTCAAAACTCCATTACGGAGCCGTCTTTGCACAATTCGAATAACGATCAATTTCTAGAACTTAAACTCCCAAATTTAGGGACTATATGTCCCATTTCACTCCAAAACCAAAAATGAATCCTCCCGGCAAGTTACGTAACCACAAAATGAAATAGAGGGTGCAATAAATAGGGGTTCGGGGTTAATACTCTCAAAACGACCGATCGGGTCGTTACATCCCCCCCCCCTCTTAAAACAAACGTTTGTCCTCGAACGAGTATAGAGACATACCTGAAGTGGTGAAAAGATGAGGATAACAGCTGTGCATATCATGCTCGGTCTCCCAAGTCGCCTCCTCGACCGGATGACCCTTCCACTAAACCTTCACAGAAGCGATGTTCTTTGACCTCAACTTTCGGACCTGCCTGTCCAAAATAGCCACCGGCTCCTCAACATAGGATATATCTTTGTCCAATTGGACTGATCTGAAGTCTAACACATGAGACGGATCGACGTGATACTTTCGGAGCATGGAACACTGGATGAACTGCAGAGAGACTAGATGGTAGTGCAAGTCTATAATCCACCTCTCCAACCCTCTCAAGAATCTCAAAAGGCCTAATATACCTAGGGCTAAACTTGCACTTCTTTTCGAACCTCATAACACCCTTCATGGGAAAAACCCGGAGTAAGACCCGCTCTCCAACCATGAATGCAACGTTACGAGCCTTCAGATCTGCATAACTCTTCTGTCTGTAATGGGCTGTACGAAGTCGATCCTGAATCAATTTAACCTTTTCTAAAGCATCCTGGACCAAGTCTGTACCCAATAGCTTAGCCTCGCCCTGCTCGAACCAACACACTAGAGACCGGCACCGCCTACCATACAAAGCCTCATATGGTGCCATCTGAATGCTCGACTGATAACTGTTGTTGTAGGAAAACTCCACAAGTGGCAAGAACTGATCCCAAGCACCTCCAAAATCTATCACACACGCACGAAGCATATCCTCCAATATATGAATAGTGCGCTCGGACTAATTGTCTGTTTGAGGGTGAAATGATGTACTCAGCACCACCCGAGTACCCAACTCTCGTTGTACGGCTCTCCAAAATCGTGATGTAAACTGCGTACCCCGGTCAGAGATGATAGATGCCGGCATGCCATGAAGCCTGACAATCTCGCGAATGTAAACCTGAGCCAGCTACTCTGAAGAATAAGTAGTAACCACAAGAATGAAATGAGCTGACTTGGTCAATCTATCCACAATCACCCAAACTGCATCGAACTTCCTCTGGGTCTGCGGGATCCCAACAACGAAATCCATAGTGATCCGCTCCCATTTCCACTCTAGAATCTCTAGCTTCTGAAGAAATCCACCTGACTGCTGATGTTGATACTTCACATGTTGACAATTTAGGCACCGAGCTGCATACACCACTATGTCCTTCTTCATCCGTCTCCACCAATAGTGCTGCCCCAAGTCCTGATACATCTTCACGGATCCTGGATGACCGGAGTACCGTGAACTGTGAGCCTCATGGAGAATCAACTCACGCAAATCATCTACATTAGGCATACATAGCCTTCCCTGCATCCATAATACACCGTCATCTTAAATAGTGACCTCATTGGCATCACCTTGCTGAATCGTGTCCTTAAGGACAAGCAGATGTGGGTCATCATACTGACGCTCTCTGATATGATCATAAAGAGAAGATTGGGAAACAACACAAGCCAAAACTCTGCTCGGCTCGGAAATATCCAATCTGACAAACTGGTTGGCCAAGGCCTGAAAATCCAAGGCTAAAGGCCTCTATGCTACTGGTAGATATGCTAAACTGCCAAAACTCTCCGCTTTACGACTCAAGGCATCGGCCACCACATTGGCCTTTCCGGGACAATAGAGAATGGTGATGTCATAATCCTTAAGCATCTCCAACCATCTCCGCTGCCGCAAGTTAAGATCCTTCTGTTTAAATAGATATTGTAGACTCGGGTGATCAGTGAAAACCTCACAAAGGACACCATAAAAATAGTGTCGCCAGATCTTCAAGGCATGAACAATAGCTGTTAACTTGATGTCGTGGACAGGATAGTTCTTCTCGTGCACCTTCAGTTGTCTAGACGCGTAGGCAATCACCCTACCGTCATGCATCAACACCGCGCTGAGACCAATGCGTGACGCATCACAATACACCGTATAGGACCTTGAACCAGTAGGCAACACCAACATTGGTGTTGTAGTCAAAGCAGTCTTGAGCTTTTGAAAGCTCTCCTCACACTCCTCGGTCCACCTGAACGGAGCACCCTTCTAAGTCAATCTGGTCATAGGTGCTACAATAGACGAGAAACCCTCTACAAACCGATGGTAATACCCCGCCAAGCCAAGATAACTCCGGATCTCCGTAGCTGAGGATGGTCTAGGCCAACTCTGCACTGCTTCAATCTTCTTCGGGTATACCTTGATCCCCCCACTCAATACTACATGACCCAAAAATGCCACTGAATCAAACCAGAATTCACATTTCAAAAATTTTGCATACAACTTCTTCTCTCTCAAGGTCTGAATCATAGTCCTCAGGTGCTGCTCATGATCCTCCCGACTCCGGGAGTACACCAGAATATTATCAATAGACACGATGAAGAAAGAGTCAAGATAGGGCTAAAATACACTGTTTATCAAGTGCATGAATGCTGCTGGGGCGTTGGTCAGCCAAAAAGACATCACAAGGAACTCATAATGACCATACCGAGTCCTGAAAGCAGTATTCGGGATATCTGGTTCCCAAATGTTCAACTGATGATAGCCTGAACGCAAGTCGATCTTGGAGAATACTCTGGCACCCTGAAGCTGATCAAATAGGTCAACAATATGTGGCAATGGATACCTATTCTTCACTGTAACCTTGTTCAACTGACGATAATCAATACACATTCGCATAGAACCATCCTTCTTCTTTACAAATAAGACAGGAGCACCTCAAGGCGACACACTAGGCCGAATGAAGCCCTTATCGAGCAACTCTTGCAACTGTTCCTTTAATTCTTTCAACTCTGTTGGGGCCATGTGATAAGGTAAAATAGAAATGGGTTGAGTGCCCGGTAACAAATCAATGCCAAAGTCAATATCCCTATCAGGCGGCATGCCCGGAAGATCCGCCGGGAATACATCTGAATAGTCCCTCACTACCGGAACAGACTCGACGGTATAGGTATCAACACTAACATCCCTCACATAGGCCAGATACGCATCACACCCCTTCTCAACCATTCGCTGAGTCTTAAGAAATGAGACAACCCTGATAGGAACATAATCTAAGATACCTCTCCATTCTAGCCGGGGTAGGCCTGGCATAGCCAACGTCACCGTCTTGGAATGACAATCAAGGATAGCGTGATAGGGCGACAACCAGTCCATGCCCAAAATAACATCGATATCCACCATACTGAGTAATAATAAATTGGCTCTGGTCTCAAAACCACTAAGAACAATCAAACACGACCGATACACACGGTCAACAACAATAGAATCACCCACGGGTGTAGACACATAGACAGGTGAACTCAGAGAATCACGGGATATACCTAAATACAAAGCTAAATAAGATGACACATAGAAATAAGTGGAGCCTGGATCAAATAAGACTGATGCATCTCTGTGACAGACCGGAACAACCTATGATAACAAAATCTGATGCAATTGTCTCTGTCCTAGAAGGAAGGGCATAATATCTAGCATGGCCTCCCCCTTCAGGGTGACCTCTACCTGTCCGACCTCCACCTCTAGCTGGCTGTACAGGTGGAGTGGTAGTTGGTGCTGTAACCATAGCCAGAGGACTTGGTGAAGCACGCGATGCCTGAGAAATCATATGCTCATCACCACTGGTAAGCCGCTCCTCTAAGCTAGAACGTAGTGAAAGAAACCCCACTAGTCTCCGCAACACCCATAGTATGAAGGATACGGTGGAACTCCTCAAGGAAACCCTGGGCATCCTCTAACGCCAATCCACTGAAGGTAGAAGGGTGGTACTTCTTGTACCTCTCGAGCCTAAGCTGCTCCGCCTCAGAAATTGCTGCCCTAACCTCGGGCTAAATTGGAGCTACTGGCTGCATCGGTATGATCTCTAGAACCTGGTCGACATGAACCCGCTTCTCTAGGGTACCGGCGACGGGAGTCTTTGCTCCTCCCCCGGGTTGAGATGTGGCAGGAGCAAGTGGTATCAATCCTACCTGAGCCAAGGTGCTGAACATGCTCAGAAACTGGACTAGTGTCTCCTGGAGGGCTGGTGCAGTAACAGGCATCTCAGGTGTCTGGCATCCAACTGGAGCTACTGGTGGCTCCTCTGTAGCAGCTCGTATGGGTGCTCTGGCTGCACCACGTGGACGTCCTCGGCCTCTACCCCGGCCTCGGCCCCGGCCCCAGCCTCTCGCGGCTCTAGTAGGGGGTGCGGGTGTCTGGTCATCCGATCTAATTGTACGTGTCCTCACCATCTGTAAGAGAATAGAAAAATAGAATTTTAGAGTCCGAAGTCAAAATCTCGCACGATAAGGAATCAAAGAAGTGAAGCTTTTCCTAACAGTTCCACAGCCTCTCAAAGATAAGTACAGATGTCTCTATACCGATCCGCGATACTCTACTAAACCTGCTTTTTACTCATAATACCTATGAACCTAGAGCTCTGATACCAACTTGTCACGACCCCAGTTTCCCCTCTGTGGGATGCCGTGATGAAACCTAGTCCCTAAGACAAGGTAAGCCTAACAATTTACGGAATAACAAAATATAAAACTGAACTCAAATCTCAACATATGAAATATAAACAAGAACTGTGATTTTTAATAATTACAACTTCCAAAACCCAGTAGAAATAAGTCACAAGATTCTACGAGAAAATACTAAGTATATTTATACATCAGAGTCTAAAGAAAATAAGAAAAACAACATAACAAGGATAGAGGGGGATTCTGAGGTCTGCGGACGCAGGCAAATATACCTTGAAGTCTCCACGTACGGTACAACTCACTGGTATCTGGTTTGGTAGGAAGAACCTAGATCTGCACAAAACGATGTACAGAAGTATAGTATAAGTACACCACAACGGTACCCAATAGGTGCCAAGCCTAACCTTGGTAGAGTAGTGACGAGGTCAGGGCAGGGCCCTACTGGAATAAAAGGAAATGAGGGAGAAAATATAATAACACAAAGAAATGACTAAGAAATGAACAACAAGAAATTTCAGAAGAGTAACAGCACAACAAATAGAGGTAAACAACAGGGGCGCTCCCGAGGTACCGCCTCGTAGTCCCAAATGTAAATACACAACACGGGGATCTCCCGAAGTACCGTCTCGTAGTCCCAAAAGTAAATATGCACGATATGGGGATCTCCCGAAGTACCGCTTCGTAGTCCCAAAAGTAAATATGCAACAGGAGGATCTCCCGAGGTACCGCCTCGTAGTCCCAAAAGTAAATATACACTATAGGGAGATCTCCTAAGGTACCGCCTCGTAGTCCCAAAAGTAAATATGCAGCTCACAAATTGTTACAACAGTACCAAATCCTAAGAGGATTTCTCCCACACAAGGTTAGACAAGTCATTTACCTCAAATCTCGCTCAATCAATCGATAAGGATGCCTTTCCCTCAATTTTCCGACTCCGAATGGCCCAAATCTAGCCAAAAGCAATTACATACCATGAATACAACTACAAGAAACAAATTTAAATCATAAATCTACGACTTTAGCAAAGAATCAAAAAATCGCCTCAAAAAGTCGACCCGGCCCACGTCTCGGAATCGGGTAAAAGTCATAAAATACGAACACACATTCGACCACGAGTCCAACCATACTAATTTTACTAAAATCCGACACCAAGTTGCCACTCAAATCCTCAAATTAAACTCTCCAAATCCCTAGCCTCGAACTCTCAAATTTCACCTTAAATATACACAAACTAGATGGAAATATCAATGGGGAAACAAGGTTATTGATAAAAAATGAGTACAAGAGACTTACCTCAAGAAATCCTTCGAAAATGCTCTCAAAAATCGCCAAGACCCGAGCTCAAAATGTTTAAAATGAAGCAAAATCGCAAACCCTTGTATTTAAGTGTTCTGTCATAACTTCCGCTTCTGAGAAAACTTAACCGCATTTATGGTCTCGCAGATGCGAGGTCCTTCCCGCTTCTGCGGCTTCTAGCGCTTCTGCGGACAAGAGGTCCGCTTCTGTGGCCTCGCTTTTGCGGTCGCTTCTTCGCTTCTGTGACTCTGGCTGCCCTTCCTTCACTCTGCATCTGCGGAGCTTCGCTCTCACCTGCGGGCTCGCAGATGCGGAAACCTTCTCGCACCTGCGACACAGCCCCAGGCCAAGCCCCAAATCCGCTTCTGCACCTTGCCAGCCGCACCTGCGGCAGCGCATCTGCGAGAATAGTTCCGCAGGTGCGATTGCCCCAGAAGGCAGAAAAAAATCCCAACTTTGCTCTAAGTCCAATTTTGATCTGTTAACTATTTGAAACTCACCCGAGGCCCCGGGACCTCGACCGAATATACCAACCAGTCCTACAACATCATACGAACTTAGTCGAGCCTATAAATCACATCAAACAACGCTAAAAATACAAATTTCACATTGATTCAAACCTAATGAACTTTAAAACTTCAAACTTCTACATCTGACGCCGAAATCTATCAAATCAAGTCCGATTGACCTCAGATTTTGCACAAAAGTCATAATTGACATTACATACCTACTCCAACTTCCGGAATTGAAATCTGACCCCGATATTAAAAAGTCCACTCCCGGTCAAACGTTTCAAAAATCATCCAATTTTTAAATTTTGCCAATTGACGCTAAAATGACCTATGGACCTTCAATTCAACATCCGAACACGCTCCTAAGACCAAAATCACCCTACGGAGCTATTGGAACCGTCAAAACTTCATTCCGGAACCGTCTTCGCACAATTCGAACTACGGTCAATTTCTTGAACTTAAACTCTCAAATTTAGGGACTATATGTCCCATTTCACTCCAAAACCAAAAACGAATCCTCCCGGCAAGTTACGTAACCACAAAATAAAATAGAGTGAGCAATAAATAGGGGTTCGGGGCTAATATTCTCAAAACGACCGGCCGGGTCGTTACAATATTGTAGTAATATTTTTACTGTTATTTTATTTCTTTACGTAATATTTTCAAAAACAAAAAAAAACCTCATCTCAAATTCAAATAATTCTTATCATTCTAATTTCTAAATTGGATCGCATTTTAAAAAATTATGCTATGCTTTCAAACTTAAAGGAACTGCACTCGGTCTAGATATTAATCACAGAAAAATATTTTCTTAATTGTTTGAACATATTATATCTAAATGTTGTACTAATATATTCACTATCATTTTATTTCTTTACATAAATTTTCTTTCTTTTTTAATTTTAAGGTACAAATTTTATTTTTGATTTTCATTAGTAAAATTACCTATATTACAAGTTTGTTTTGTATTTTTAAAATTTTATTTTTTATTATTTTTGATTTTTCATAAATAAGACTTCAATTTCGTGGTATTATCCATAATTTTAGCATTCTCATTATAGTTTTAAGAAATTTCTAATCTCAAATTCAAATAGTCTTTTTCTTTCATTTCTAATAGGAAATTTCTAATAATTTAACATAATTTTGCTGTTTTTTTAAAATCTAATATATAGTCTTATTACGTTTTATATAGTTTTTCATTAACTTGTAACTTTATTTAATATCATTATCAACTACTTTTATTTAATAATATAAGATAAATATATTATTTTTTAATTATAAAATAAAAATTTATTTTGTTTTAAAAATATTGCTCGAAAATTGTAAATTATTTAAAATTTAATAATATTTTTAAGTGTTGTATATTTACTTTATTTTATTTTCTAAACTTATGATTTATAAATGTCCTTACATTAACTATAATTTATTTTTATTGTTCAATATTTTTAGTTTTTGATTTTATCTATTAGACTTGAGTTATGAGGACTTATATTATGACTTTTCTTATCATAATATAAAAACCTTTCTCATCTCAAATTTAAATAAGTTTTACCCATTTTCTCTATGATAAAAAATCTGAATTTTTATTTTTTCTCTATTTGAACTTTATATTTGATTTTATATTATTCAATACCTAATATTATTACATTGTCATGTGAATTTTTATTAACTTGTTTGAATTTAATATCTATGTTTACCACACTCATTCTAATATAATATAGATAAAAATTTAAAAACTTGCTCATCTCAAATTCAAATAATTTTTATCATTCTATTTTCTTAATTGGACCATATTTTCAAAACATTATGTTATGCTTTCATACTTAAACTAACTGAACTCAATTCAAATATTAATCATAGAAAAATATTTTCTTAATTGTTTGAACATATTATATCTAAATGTTATAGTAATATTTACGGATAAAATATTTATTTGCACGATTTATCAATACTAATATGACTTTATTGTTCTTGTTATTAAAATATATTTTACTGATTATTTAATTTTTCTCTTACCTTATAAATAATTTGTATACTTTATGTAAGATCTTATTTTGCTGCTTGAATTTATTTAATTTTTAAACTCAATAAATCTTTAATATCTTAAGTAAATTTTAGTTTTATTTTATATTTTAACTTACTCCAAAGTATAAATAGCCACAGGTTATCTCAATTTACGTCTTTATATATTTTTATATTTTTTTCTATTATAGTTTTTAATTAATTTTTTACCACCATATTTCTAGCTAATATAAAAGAAAATCTATGAATGGATCAATATATAGATATAGATATAAATACAAACATACATATAAATATAAATATAGATTAGATCTGTCTAATATCTATTTAGATTATGTATAAGATTCATTAAACTATTTTCATTAATTATGTTTCTATTTATAATTTTTAATTATTAATGTTGTCCTAAAATTGCCAAGTGCTTCATTTTAGCTTGCCACTTGGCTTAACCACAATGCATACTACCCTCATTTTAATATAATATAGATATTTCTAGCTAATATAGAAGAAAATCTATGAGTGGATCAATATATAGATATAGATATAAATACAAACATACATATAAATATAAATATAGATTAGATCTGTCTAATATCTATTTAGATTATGTATAAGATTCATTAAACTATTTTCATTAATTATGTTTCTATTTATAATTTTTAATTATTAATGTTGTCCTAAAATTACTAAGTATTTTATTTTAGCTTGCCACTTGGTTTAACCACAATGCATACTACCCTCCTTTTAATATAATATAGATACGTTTTCTCAAGTGCGACAACGGTGTTTATCCCGTTAAAAAGTGCAAATAAAATTCATTAACTGACGGTGAAAGTATATCTACTAATTAATGAAAGATATTGATAGTAAACACCTGCTCATATTAAGCTAATCATCAACTAAACTTGTTTTTGACATGATCTTATCCTCTGGTTTTCTTGGACGGATTAAGATAGCTGTCATTTCTTACATTAATTTGATTAACCTAACATTTTTTTCATCATTAATTAACCTACCTAATATAGGAAAATCAAGTTTCGGGTAATGCTTATCGTTTCCCTTTAGTATCTATTTTCCTAAGGGGTAATTCTAGAAGGAACATTTATTTTTTGTTTATCATATGGTTGTAGGGGTGTTTAAACCGAACCGAAAAATCACACCAAATCGATTAAAAAACTCGATTAGATTTGGTATTGAGTAAAAAAAATCCAAACCAACCCGACATATAAATATATATAAAAAAATTAGAAAAGGTTTAAAAATATTTAGGATTCTCTCATGGGATGTGATATTTAATAGGCTATGAAGTGCATCTATATTTATTTACGTTAAATAATGAATTGTACCATCACTTTCTTATTAAGTGTTATTGAAGTGCGACAATCTTTTAATTTGTTCTTTCATATTCATATGTCAAAATCTGTTAAATTCTTATGCCTTTTTCAAATTTGAAATGGTAGTTCGATAATTTTAAAAATTAAATAGAATATATCATTATTTAGTTTCATATTAATTTTATGCATAATTATTAAATTCGATTAACCTTGAAAGCGTACATCAACGAAAAATTATTGTTAGACGACTAAGAAAATAACTATCATGTGTTACTAAAAGAATTCTCCCATAAAAATATTTTATAAGATCATATGTTTGTCAATTTTTTTAACTTTTACTAAACATATATTCACTTATCAAAATTTTATCTATAGCTTTAACGAAGTAAAATTGAAATAATATTCATATAACAAAAAATTAAAACTGAAAAATCCGAAAGAATCGAACCAATCCAAACCGATATAGTTGGTTTAGTTTTGATAAAAATCAAACCAACTCGTTTCATGTACACCCCTAATCACGATAACTTAACCTTTTTTCTTTTCAAAATGTTAAAAAGCTAGTATTGAAATTCTAAATTTACAAATGTTATAGGTTTGGATTTGTATCAAAACTGGTAATTCAAAATTGAAAAATGGTGATGAAAAAATAACTCTTACGTACTTTCTTATTAGAGTTGCTTGCATGCTAGTGTCTAGAAAAAGGTGAAAGTTCGCTAGGCTTTAAATGCAGATGGTTTTAATTAATAGAATCATTTATAGAAATTAAATGGACAATTTACTCACTATTTATAGATTTTAGGTCATTCATTCTTTCGACTAGGATTGGATAAATATTCTAATAATATAAGATTATCTTTGTTGACTTATTTCATATAATAAATAATAGAATGCGTTTTTTGGGGGTCTATAATTATTTTCTGATCGCAACTAAGCATGTTATAGGGGGGAAATGGATAATTATTGATTTTACTGTACCAGCTGAGAGTTAAAAAAAAAATGGTGTAACGTGGCAACTCCAAGTTGGAACCTATAACACTCTAAATTCTGTGTTGCTAGGCTCCCAATTAGGGGTGGGCA
The DNA here is from genome assembly GCA_000715115.1 of Nicotiana otophora. NCBI lineage: Eukaryota > Viridiplantae > Streptophyta > Magnoliopsida > Solanales > Solanaceae > Nicotiana > Nicotiana otophora. The sequence continues at coordinate 2,694 of AWOL01S0126865.1, read as the reverse complement.
TAATACCGGCTGAACCGAAAAAACCGGCCGAACCGTAAATTTTGATTTTTTGATTTCGATTTAAACGATTATTCGGTTGGTGTACGGTTTTAAATTATTAAATTTCTACGGTTTTGATGTTTCGGTTTTCGGTTAAAACGAAAAATCGAAATTTTGGACTCATACCCAAAATTTCCGGCCTACAGACTCATACCCAAAATTTCCGGAAAAACAGATTGCTTTCTGAGACGTGAGTAGAAATTAGAGCCACTACCTGGCTTAAGAACTTTTAAGGCATAGAATAGAAAACTATGTGGGGATTTAACTCTTTTGGATCTAATAAAGCCAATAATTTCAGCTGCATAACCAACTGATATAGTGCAGGCTCCAGAACACATCCCTGAGAATATTCCTGCACCTGAAACACAATAGAAGATACATTTAAGATAAAAATTTTGAACCGTTAATAACCGAAAAACTAAATCGGAAATAGCCGAACCAAACTTTGAAAAAATCGCACCGAACCGTAAATACTTTGGTTTGATTTGGTTATTAACATTACAAAACCGATAAACCGAACCGTACTTTCATAATAACCGACCGACGCCCACCCCTACTCCCAACGGATATTTACGCCAAATCATACTAAGTTGTCATAGTTAAATATTTTCTTCGTTTCAATTTAGATAACACATTTTATTTATCGAGAGTCAAACTATGTGAAGTTTGACCAATATTTTAAAATATATATCATAATTGATATGAGAAAAATTATAATTTATAGTATTTCTCGTATAGTTTCTTAAAATTAAAATTTTAATTTTAAAATATTGAGTTGAACTAATCAAATTTAGATTCAAAATTTAGTCAAATTGACTCTCAATAAGCGAAATGTATCATCTAATTTAAAACAGAGGGAGTAATAAATTAATGTTAAAATATATAATAGTTAACTTTATGATTTAGTGATAATCATGTTCAAAAAAACATATATTGGATTGATGTAAACTTCCGATGGATAAGTTTTTACCCCACCCTCGCTCTTCCCTTTCACTACTAGTCATATTTAGGAGCTTTTTCCCATAAATCAGTCACCACACTGTCACACCTCCTTTTTCCCGAAGGAGGGATTATGGGAGTTTTTCCAATTAAAGTGACATTAATCGAAACGGGATTATTATTTATTTCAGAGTCGCCACTTGGAATAATTTATGGTGTCCCAAGTCACCGATGTATTTTAAATCCCAAATCGAGGAAATTGACTCTATTTTTATGGTCCGCGAACACATAAGACCGGGTAAGGAATTCTGTTAACCCGGGAGAAGGTGTGAGGCACTCCCAAGTTCCGTGGTTTTAGCACAGTCGCTTAACAATTAATACTTGGCCTAATTACTTGATTTATTACATATTTAAAACCTATTGTACATTTTTAATTTTTAACCGCTTTTAATTATTTATGGAATTATTTTTGGAACAAGTCACGATGTCGTGCACTTGTCGTTTTGGCACATATCGCAAACCGCGCCACATGAAATGTACCCGCGATTTACGACATTATTGTTTGAAGTTGTGGTCGAGTCACGTAGAACGCACACTCGAATTGGGGTTACGTATCATAACTATGCCACGGGAACCGTACCCATAGTCACGATAATTTATTGATCAATGCCTGAGGCAAGCTAAGATGTTCGGATATATTCAATTGAAGCTAGCATCAATTAACAACCCCATTTACACTAGTATTTCCAAGGTCTCAAAAACAGAAAATCAAATCTATACAAAGTCTTATGAGATTACTAAGCTTAGACACTCAAGTTCGAAATTAAAAGAGCAAAATAACAAACAGAGGACCTAACACATTTTGAATTCATCCAAACTCCATCACAGAAAATTTACTAAAAGAAACTTATGGAAGACAATAACTGAAAGCCATAAACCAAACCAATATGAATCAACCAAACATTAACCAATCTTAAAANCAATAAGCGAAATGTATCATCTAATTTAAAACAGAGGGAGTAATAAATTAATGTTAAAATATATAATAGTTAACTTTATGATTTAGTGATAATCATGTTCAAAAAAACATATATTGGATTGATGTAAACTTCCGATGGATAAGTTTTTACCCCACCCTCGCTCTTCCCTTTCACTACTAGTCATATTTAGGAGCTTTTTCCCATAAATCAGTCACCACACTGTCACACCTCCTTTTTCCCGAAGGAGGGATTATGGGAGTTTTTCCAATTAAAGTGACATTAATCGAAACGGGATTATTATTTATTTCAGAGTCGCCACTTGGAATAATTTATGGTGTCCCAAGTCACCGATGTATTTTAAATCCCAAATCGAGGAAATTGACTCTATTTTTATGGTCCGCGAACACATAAGACCGGGTAAGGAATTCTGTTAACCCGGGAGAAGGTGTGAGGCACTCCCAAGTTCCGTGGTTTTAGCACAGTCGCTTAACAATTAATACTTGGCCTAATTACTTGATTTATTACATATTTAAAACCTATTGTACATTTTTAATTTTTAACCGCTTTTAATTATTTATGGAATTATTTTTGGAACAAGTCACGATGTCGTGCACTTGTCGTTTTGGCACATATCGCAAACCGCGCCACATGAAATGTACCCGCGATTTACGACATTATTGTTTGAAGTTGTGGTCGAGTCACGTAGAACGCACACTCGAATTGGGGTTACGTATCA
>AWOL01S0126863.1:0-50799 GCA_000715115.1 Nicotiana otophora | reverse complement strand
AAATAAAACTAGGATATTTAAATCAGCATGATTTACAGAATTCACAATAATTTATTTAATCAGCAGAAATAATCAAATTCCTTCAAATGTAACAATTCTCAATATATTAATTAAATTCCTTCAATTCAAATAGTTTCCAATTTATTAATTAAACCTCATTTACACGAGTAACAATTAATTCCTTAACAAGCAAGAATAATAATTCATTAAATTCCAAGAATTTTTCAATTTATTAATTAGCTTCACAAGCTGAAATAAATTATTAAAGCATCGTGTAATTATTATTATTATTAAGCACGATTTCTGCCGAGAACATACGGCCCGATCCATAGTATCGTGTACACTGTCGAGGGGCGTGCGGCGCGATCCATAGATGCATCTATCCTGCCGAGGTGTTCGGCCCACTCCACAAGAAAGGAGGACATTTTCTTATGTGCCTCCGGAAGGAGAGTATGTTTATTATAAAATAAATTTGGGAGGAGAACAATTTCTTTTAACAATTAATTGATTTAAACAAAAATTAAGCATATGATATTTCCATCCTTTAATATCTTTATCTAACAATTCNGCTCTGATACCATGTTGTCACGACCCAATTTTACCTATAGGTCGTGATGGCGCCCAACACTACAGCTAGGCAAGCCAACTAATAAGTTAAACATACATTGGTTAAATNATTCATATATATCAATTAATATTAATTAATCAAAGAATACAATTTACACAAGTAAGGCATGATTTGAGTCCTAAACTACCCGGACTTTAGCATTAATAGTAGTTACGTATGAACTCTCGTCACCTCGTGCGTACGTAGCCCCCACAATTTAGCAACAATTATTTAATCTTAATCACCTATGAGGTAATTCTCCCTCACAAGATTAGACAAGAGACTTACCTCGTCTTGCTCCAATTTAATCCACTATAAGACCTTTTTCACGATTATCTAACTCCGTCTGGCTCGAATCTAGCTAAAATAAATGATACAATCACTAAATATTATAGGAATCAATTCTATAAGAAAATACTACATTTTTAAGAAAAGATCCCGAAATTAATTAAAGATTCACCCGTGGGACCCACATCTCGGAATCCGGTGAAAGTTATGAAATCCGATAACCCATTCAATTACGATTTCAACGATACCAGTTTCACTCAAATCTGACTCCGAATCGATACCGAAATCTCAAAAATTCGTTTCTATGAGATTTCTAAAACTTTCCCAAATTTAAATCTCAAAACACTAATTTATGGTGAAAACGATGATATACTTGTATATGTACACCAAATCCGAGTTAGAATCACTTACCCCAATGTTTTTCCCTTGAAAATCTGCTAAAAGTCATCTCTGCTCAAGCTAAAGTACGTCAAAAATGGCAAATGGGACGAATGCCCTCTTTTTATAAAACTGCCCAGCAGCCCTTCGGAACTGGTCCTCGAACTGGGCCTCGATCGCGGCTTCGATCACAGGCTCGAGCCTGGACCTCGGTCATGGCCTCGATTAGGGAATCGAGGTTGGGCCTTCGATCAGGGCATCGAGCATGTGCCTTCGATCAGAGCATCGAGCATGTGCCTTCGATCAGGGCATCGAGCATGGGCCTTCGATCAGGGCATCGAGCATGGGTCTCGATCCTAGCCCTCGAGCCTTACCTTCGATCATGGCCTCGAGCTGGACCTTCGATCGTGGATTCGATCTCAAGCTCGAGCTTGAGCCTCGTCAACCCTGGGCTCGATACCTGGGCAAGATATCAACACAGAATATCTAAGAGAAGAGGAAACAACACTGCAGCAGCTTTTAAGTCCAATGTTTTTTATCCGTTAACCATCCGAAACTCACCCGAGGCCCTCGGGACCTCAACCAAATATACCAACAAGTCCTAAAACATCATACGAACTTAGGCAAACCTCTAAATCACATCAAACAATGCTAAAACCATGAATCATACCCCAATTCAAGCTTAATGAAACTAAGAGTTTTCAACTTCTACATTCGATGTCGGAACCTATCAAATCAACTCTGATCGACCTCAAATTTTACACACAAGTCATAAATGACATAACGGAGCTATAAAAATTTTTGGAACTGGATTCCGACTCCGGTATCAAAAAGTCAACTCATCGGTCAAACTTCCAAACTTAAATTCTTGTTTTTAGCTATTTCAAGCCTAATTTAACTACGGACTTCCAAATAAAATTCCGAACACGCTCCTAAATCCAAAATCACCATACGGAGATGTTGAAATCATCAAAATTCTATTCTAGGGTCGTTTTCACATAATTAGACATTCGGTCACTATTCGAACTTAAACATTTTAATTTTTCTTCAAAAATTCCATATCTCGGGCTAGGGACCTCGGAATTTAATTCCGGGCATACGACCAAGTCCCAAATCACGATACGGATCTACCGGAACTGTCAAAATACTGATTCGAGTCCGTTTGCTCAAAATATTGACCAAAGTCAACTCATTTGAGTTTTAAAGCTCTAATCCACATTTTAATCTATTTTTCATATAAAAACTTTCCAGAAATCTTTACGGATTACGCACGCAAGTCGAGGAATGATAAATAGTACTTTTCAAGGTCTTAGAATATATAATTAATTATTAAATTTAAAGATGACATTTTGGGTCATCACAAAAATAGATTTGAATAATTAAAGGCATATGAAATATTTTTGGTTTTCTATTTAGCGTTAAAAACTGAGATCACTAGTTGATGGAAATTTGAAAAAATATTTTCTTCATCTTGAAATCTCCTTAAATCATAATAATCAACCCGATATTGATAGTTTAGATTTATTTTTTGAATCAAAAATATTAAGAAAAATAGTACAATTAGAAGATAACAATTTAATTGATATACTCAATCAAATAAAAAGGTTTGATTATTTTTCAAATGCCTATATTACTTATAGAATAATATTAATAACTTCTATTACCGTTGTTTCAGCGAAAAAAAGTGTTTCAAATTAAAATTAATAAAATCTTACCTAAGATCAACAATGTCTCAAAGATATTAAATGAATTAGCTATATTGTCAATTGAAAAAGACTTATTAGAAAAAATTGATTATAAAAAATTAATAATAACTTTGCATCTAAAAAAGTTAGAAAAATAAATTTTAAATAAAAATAAAAATAAAAATTATTAATAAAAAAGTTAAGGCCCCTAGTAAAGTATGGTTTTAGGCCACGAAATTGGTTGCGATCTTTTATATCTTACCCTCTGCTGTTTCTTGTTGAAATTGATCTTGATAAAGTAATAACAGTTATATATCTCGATTACTTATAAGTGGTTTTAACAAGTTTCACTCTTTTGGTTTTGGATTATTCAAATGGGAACAATATGGTATTTGAACAAAATCAATGACACTGCATATGACGGGAACATATTTCCTCTATTTGTAACAGAACAACTACATTCTTGCCGAAGAACTTTGGTATGCAATAAGCAATTCTTCTTAAATCTCTATTTTAAGAATTGACCCTGTTCACTTTAATTCATGAATTTATGGAAAGAAAAGTGTTTTAATGAAGTTTTTAGCTGTTTATCACTTTTTTTCAAAAAAACCAGAGACTCATGAGTATGACAAAAGATCAAATGTTTATTCTTTAAGAATCGACTCAGTTCACTTTTTTCATGAAAAAGAAAAGCATTTTAATGAAGCTTTTTGCTGTTTTACTCACATTTTGTTCAATGATGAGCTGTATGCAGAAGGAAAAAGATTGTTCCTAGAAGTTTGACGAAAGCTGTGGTGAGGCCTGGTGGTGATGAATCAAGACCTGCTGAGGCTGATCAGGTAGTACTTTTGTATTTTATTTTCTGAATTACTATCTCCGTTCCAGTTTATGTGAACCTATTTCCTTTTTGGTCTGTTCCAAAAAGAATGACCCATTTCTAAATTTAAAAATAATTTTGCTTAAACTTACAATTCTACCCTTAATGAGAAGCTTTTATAACCACACAAATACTCTGGAACGCTTTTTGAATTGTTTAGGACCACAAATTCCAAAAGTTTCTTTTTTTTTTAAACTTCGTGCCCAATCAAACAGGTTCACATAAATTGGAACAGAGGGAGTATGTGCATCTGAAAAACAGATGCAAGTTTAAGTAGCCCAGAGGTCATTTTGCCTAAAAAGTCTAATATGTCCTACGAGACAACAGTCGGGAGAAGTGCAGCAATAACACTTTTAAGTCCGCTATTTAAAATATATCCATAATTTACAATATATTTAAATATTAGCCAATGCATCCAAATTTCAGGACTAAGTATCCTGAATTTTTGAGCTACTAATTTGAAATTCAAGACTAAGTGTTCTGGATTTCTGAAGCACTAATTTAAAATTAAGGACATAATATTCGAACTTAAGGACACAATTTTTTGAATTTTACGACACGATGTCCTACTAATTTAAAATTCAGGAAATAAGATTCGAACTTCAGGGCACAATTTTTGAACTTTAAAACACGATGTCCTGAAATTTGAATTATGAGGTTTAAACTCTAAGGCGTCGTGTCCTAAAATTTGAGTGAAATTGGTTAATCTTTAAACACATCGTAAACTGTGAATATATTTTAAATAACATACTTAAAAGTGGCTACCTGATATCACATTCACCCTATTGTTATGGGCTTCCCCTACAACAAAATCAGTGGCTATCAAGAAAGGGAAAATTACATCGTACAATCACTCTAAAAAAATAATAGTTGTCAATATATATATTGTATATTTTTATATATTTGGCAAGCAAATATAATTATTTTTGTCCAACGGCTAAATATATAACTTGTATATCAAGAAATATAGAAGTTCATCGTGGCTATCATGTCTATGGATAACTAATTTTTTATTAGATTTATAATTTATATATATATATACATAGAATAACATAGTAGATATCCCGTCGAGAAATTGACCACCTCATGTATGATGTGATTATCGCATATTAGCATCATTGTTATGAATTTCATAATTACTTAACAAAAAGAAGAAAAAAACTACTTAACGAGTAAGCTTGGACTAAAAAGATGGGCTTAAGCACAATTCAATAAGTTTCTGGCGTATGTTTTGACAACAAAAAATGAACAATTAGTAAATATAACTTGTCCATTTTCTAACATTTGAAAGCATTCATCAAATTTGATCTGGCCTAATGTTCTTTATTGAACTAGCGGTAGTTGACAAATTAATATTTCTAATCCTTCATTAAAAATCGTTTTATCAATATAGAATTTAGAAAATTTGGACATCTAGGCTAACTTTGCAAACGTCTTGTCCCTCTTTTTAATTAACAGTGATGAAAGGGGGGAAAAAGTTATATTCCCTTCATTTGAAAAGTAAGATTTGATGTTATGGATGTTTCTAATAGAATACTTTCCCTTTAAAATACTTATTTTAATTTGAATTTTTTTTTCTTTCTTGAACCGGAGTAAAGAGTTAATACAAAAAAAAAAACAAATAGGAATCCATGCATATTTTGCTTTTCCCTATTACTACATCATTCCTATCAAGTTTTATACTGAAAATATACTTTCTTTTTTAAACTTGAATATGAAGCCAACTTTTAGAATTTGTCCTTGCGACATGCATGTGGAATCAGTGCATTGGTCACTTCAGAATTTGGATTTTCACTTTTATCGCTTTGCATTATATATATTCTTTCTTATAATTAGCCATATCAATTCAAATTTAGCTTCCTCTCGAAGATAATAAGGGAAATAATGATGTGCATCTTTTGACTTCTACGTGGTCCTAGCTACTACTATTTAATATTACTGTACACACTATGAATCAGTATTAGTTGATTAGTTGATATATTCCAACCTGCTATATTCTCATATGAAATTATAACAACTTTAGGGTCTCGTGGAATTGACAACACGAAAAGACTTTCTCTACACGTAGGAGTATAAGAAATAAGTAACGAAGTTCACGGTATATACTCATTAATATCTTATAAATATCGTCGCTCATTAGCAAATATTTATTGCTACTCCTATTTAGTAACAGATAAAAACAAATCCTACGGTATTTGGTGATGAATTAGCAAAAAACATCCATGCTAATAACTCTATTTTTGTAGTGTTATGACGAATTGAATATAAACCATATGGATACAGGAATAAAATATAATGTGTTCAAGGTTGAAAATAAGGATTCAAAACGCAGTTATTTTACTACTTTAATTTTCAGAAATTCACACAGACAATATATATATATATATATATATATATATATATAAAGGTTCAATTGGGTCCACTTCTATCAATATAGGACATAGATAGTCTCTGATTGAAGACCAATCTAACAATTACTGTAATATACAATACTAAGAGCCCGTTTGGACATAAAATTTGATGGAAGTTTTTTCCAAAACAAATTCACTTTTTTTCGAAATCGGCGTTTTTCAAAAATTTGAAAAACTCCAAAAAACTGTTTTTCTAAATTTTCAGTCAAATCACTCACAAAACTTCAAAAACAACCCAAACTGAAATTTATGTCCAAACACAACTCTAAATTTCAAAATCATTTTCACTTAGAAAACAATTTCACCATTTTTTCGAATTTTACAATCCTTATGTCCAAACGCCTACTAATTGTTAGTAGGGGTGTACAAAGAAACCGACAAACTGCACCAAACCGATAATCCGAGTCAAATCGAGAAAAATAACACGACTAAGTTTTGGTTTAATTTGGTTTGGCGTTGGGTAAAAAAATCCGACCATAATTGGTTTGGTTTGGTTTTAACTAAAAAAAATCAAACTAAAACCAAACCAACCCGACATTATATGTATAGAAGTTTTAAATATATTCACTGCATGAAAATATTTATTGTAGTGTAGTTTATAAATATTTCTTAAACTTTTTTATAATTTTATCTTTTAATGTATTATTTCAAGCTTGGACTTATAATTTTTGAATGCTCCAATAAATTTTATAGTCCATAAATGTTAGTAACTCAAATAAATCCCAAACCAAAATCAAATCGATATTAATGCCAACAAAAGACATTTAGTTCAAATGTACTCGGAATGACAATAGTATTGGATATCTATTTTTTTAGTTTTTTCATGGTTTAGATATAATGCATAACTTATTTTATTTTTTTTGTGTTTAGTCATATAAATAATAGTACTTATTAGTCGTACTTATTTTAGCAACTTAGTAATTTTAGATTATGTTTATTTTCTTTATCGCTTATTAATAATATTTATTGTATGCGATTTTATTATTTTTATTGTTAAATATTTTAATATATACAAAGCCATGGCTCATCTCATATTTTATGTTATTTTCTTGAAAAATACCTTATATAGTTATCTCTTACTAGGAGTAAAGAAATATTTGGAGCCCAAATTCTTTGTTTTGTTCTATGAAGAATTTTCCTTCCTCATTATATAAAAGATGTTGACTACAGCCCTAAGAATACCAGATATTTTACGTATAATAGTTACTTATGTTTTGTACTAAAGTCTATGAAATAAATAAAACGTAAAGCATCTGACAATTCGGTTACCTCTTTCCTTATCCGAATATAAATCTTAAAAGAATCACGATAAGTTGATCGTAAATGCCCTACATTAGATTCTTACTACAACTTTTCAATAATACATTTCTTTCTAGTCCTTTTTAATGCCTATATAAAGGCTTCTAATCAATTCTATCTACAACAGAAAGCAACTAAGTTTATATATCTTCTTTATATACTATTCAGTCAAGTATTTCAAAGAATTAGTTAATACATGGCACCTCAAGTAGAATTTGTTAGGAGTCTAAGCAGAGATCTTGGACTTTCCTTTTTAGAAGGTAGAAAGCGAAGGCCTTCTTCTAGTCCGCAAAGGGTTACTGCTGCTTCTGCTGCTGCAGATCAAGGACCAAAACAAGCTTGTGTTTATAGATATTATCAACATTCTGATGTTGTTCAGGTTAATCCAGTTTCTGCTACTGAAGAGAGAGTTTTCACCAGTAATTATGAAGTCACTCAAATGCACATTCCTGAGAGAAAACCAATTGCCTTGGCTTATTAATTAAGTTAATTAGGTTATTTGAGCTTGTTAGCTTTTAACTTATAATATGTACTATAGCTTATTATGTAATCTTAACTGAGCTTTTTAGTCAGGTCAATTATGTAGTTTCTACGCTCCCTCTTTCTTTTCTTTTTTTCCCCCTAGCATAGTTAACAAGGAGCAGAAAAGACTTTGAGTGACCACTTATCCGTTGGGCTATTCCCTTGAGGAACTATGTATTTTTCTAATTTCTGCCTTGCTACTTTGGTAAATCAGTCTCTGCTATAAGTTTGAACGTGAAAATTTGTCTCTAATATCTTTACACAAGTAGCCGGCCGAATTCATTGTTTACTTTTCTTAGCCGGTATATATATATATATATATATATATATGACAAAAAGGCCTACTGGCCACTTGAACTTACAACCGCTAGTCATGCCGGTAAATAAACTTTCAAAACTCCCATATGAACACTTCAACTCGAGAATAAGTTAACTAATAAATACATCCGACAGTAGAATCATAGCGCGTGCATTACAATTTCACAAACGTGGCAATCCAGCCAACAAAACACCAATTAAAACCTGTCACGTGTAAGGCGCGAAAACACACTAAGCACCGACTATTTCCCATTCGTTTTTGACCTAAAGACCCTAAAACACTCAAAATTACTTTCTCATAGAACTCTACATTGTTAATCGTCTGCTCAAATGGAGTGAACGATTGTCATAGGATTTTTCGCCTAGTAGATCATCTGCACTGTGTTTATGTTTCTTTCAAGATCGGTCCCAAAACAAGAATCTGTTGGGTTCGTGTACCGTCGATTTCTCTTTCACCAGAAACGTAGAAGTCATTCAAGGTCCGATTGTAAAGACGAAATTTCTATTTGTTTTCTTGTGTTTTTATGCGTTATTGATGATGTTTTATATGATAGATATGTTTTGTATGCATACAATGGTTCTTTCGTTATTAGGGTTTAAAATTAGGGCTTTTTGGAATAACACACTAAATTCTTTTTTTTCTCTGAATTTTGTCGGTTCCATGGCTGATTTGGCATATAGGGTTAAAAGATTAGGGCTTTTTATCATATCGAAAAATTCTGTCTCTTAAAGTGATAAAGTTAGGATTCTTTTCCAATATCTGATTGTTGTTTTTCAAAGACATGTTCAGACAATATTGTCTTTTTTTTTTGAATATTTTACTGATTTGGACTTACCTTATCTTATTTTTATAGGCGTAGTGAGGCAGGATGGTTGTTCTTGTGAAATAACAATTTCACCATCAGGGACAACTGGTAGCTGGCCCATTAATGAGGTATGAAAATGGTACAATATGGCCTACTTTTGTAACTACTGACACTGGTGAACTGCATGTTATTCAATTCAACAAATAGGCAAATGATATGGGATACTTAGGTGTGGAGAAATTTGCATGTCAAGTCAATAAAAAGGAGCATTTCGATATATTAATTATGATGTTGATGTGTTAGAATTCTGCAAAGACCTTCATGATGGGAATTTTATTGATGTTTATTTATGTCACACAGTTAATATACCATGTATTGATATTGAATTGGATGAAATATTATGTAGTGGTATGGACCCCAGTGATATTATATATGACCAAACAAGTGGCTTTAGTGAAGTGCCACAAAGGCAAACAAGTAGAGCTAATGCTAGGGCAACAAACTCACCTACCAATGATATAAATACTGATTGTTTCACTGAGGAGAAGGGTAAAGGGAGGGCTACTGATATAGAAGAATCTACTGAGGATGAGGGGGAGTTTTACAACTTTCATCTAGCCACATATTCAGATTGTGATGAATTTGAGAGTAATTCTGAGAGTGGGGATGTTGAATATGAGGGTGTTTCTGTTGATGAGGATACAAATGAGTCACTTTATGATGCTGATGAGGATGGTGTTGGAGAGACAAGTGATATAGAAGCTGACCTTGTTGCTGCTAGACAGACCGAAGTAAATCAGAAGAACTGGAAATAGAGATCTAGTAATGTTAATGTAGATGAGCTACCTAGTGTCCTAGAAGACATTGACCCTGGATTTGAAGACATTTACAAGGATATGACTGCTAAATATGCGCAAATTGGGAGGGAGGGGATGAGCAGTACCTAGACAGTTCAAATCCAGGAAGTGAGGATACTTCTGATGATGATGTAGATGAAGATGATGAGGTGCAGAACCTTCCTCCAAGAAGATACGGTAGAAAGGTCTACTTTGACCCTAACTGTAAGAAAATTGTTTTCCAACTGGAATGGTCTTTGAAAATGTTGGATAATATGAATCTGCTTTACAAGACTATGATGTACAGAAGAGAGTTCAGTTAAAGTTGAGGCCAAATAAGAGGAATAGGGTCAGGGCAACATGTTTGAACTATAGTAGATGTAGATGGCATACCCAGTCACAAGGAACAAGCTTGCTAATACAGCTTGGATAGTTAAACATTACAAAGATAAGATCATTAATCAGCCTGGCATAAAGCTTAATAAGTTGCAAGAGTTGATAAGGATTAAGTATAGTGTGTATGTAGGAAAATAATATGTGCCAGGGCTAGACAGAGGGTAATGGGTAAGTATTTAGGTGATTACAAAATGGAGTTTGCTAAGATTTATGATTATGCTGACATGATAAGAACTACTAACCCTGGTAGCACTGTTGTAGTGAGGAATTCCAAAGAAATAGAACCTGGGGATATACATTTGTTTACATGCTTTGAAAACAGGTTGGTTAGAAGGGTGTAGAAATGTAATTGGCTTTGATGGTGCATTTCTGAAGGGAGTGTGTAAAGGTGAGTTATTGTCATGCATTGCTAATGATGGTAATAACCAGATGTACTATGTTGCTTGGGCAGTGGTTGAGAAAGAGACCAAGAACAGTTGGTCATGATTTTTTAGGTGTCTAATGGAGGACTTGAAACTGATAGAATATGAATGTGAAGGACTAATAATTATGTCTGATATGCAGAAGGTATGTGTATTGTTTTAATCTCATTTTTTACTTTAATACTTAAGCTTGCATTATATGAAAACCAAATGTTGTATCTGAATTAATGCCAAATGCTGAGTATAGAATGTGTGCAAGGCACATATGGAGCAACTGGAAGAAAACCTGGAGTGGTGAGGAAAGAAGGAGGAAATTATGGGGTTGTGCAAGAGCTTCATTTGAAGCATTTCTAAAGGTTAAACTAGATGAATTGGCAGAATTGGGTGGCAATAAAATAATAGAAGACTCGCTTAGATATCCCAAACAGTCATGGTACAGGACCTTTTTTAAAGACTGCAGTAAGTATGATATTGTGGAGAACAACATATGTGAGACCTTCAACAGTTGGATACTTACTTCTAGGCACAAGTCAATCATAACCATGTTGGAAGAGATCAGAGTTAAGGTAATGGAGAGGATGACTAATATGAGAGAATTTTTTACAAAGTGAAATTCTGATATATCTCCAATGGCAGTGGGGTACATTGAAGAGCAATCTATAAGGGCCACTAAGCATGAATATAAATGGAATTGCGACACTGGATTTGAGATCCAAGATGGAATTTACAAACACATAGTTGATTTTGTAAAGAAAGATTGTACATGTAGAATGTGGCAGCTGAAAGGCATACCCTACTCCCATACATTTCGTGCAATTTGTTTTAAAAGTATGACACTACTGACTATGTTAAGAATTTGTATAAGAAGGAAACACACCTCAAGGCATTCAATCATTACATTCCGCCTATGACCAACATGGAGATGTGGCCTCCAACTCAAAACTCCAAAGTTGATCCTCATGTAATTACTAAGATGCCTGGTATACCTAAGAAACATAGATGGAAGGCTCAAGATGAACCTACAAAGAAATTTGGTAAGAGATCAAGGAAGGAGACACCAATGACATGGTCTCATTGCAAGACAATAGGGCATAACAAGAAAGGTTGTGCAATCCTGGTAAGAAACAAATACTCTTTATGCTTTAAGTGTTTTTAGTCCATTCTTGAATTTTTTATATTCTGGGTATTTTAGAAAGGGCAAAGTCCAACTGCTGGTGCTGGGAGAAGTACTACAAATGCTCAGGCTACTACAGCTGTATCAGGAGGTCATTCAGGTATTCCCGATGGTAGCGGATCTGCAACACAACAATCTGGTACTACTGCAACAACTAAATCTGCAACACAAAGAAATTTTGGAACTGTTGCTGATGGTGGATCACAAACACAAGAATCTGGAACTACAAAAGAAAGATCAATGACTCCTGATGTTTGGTTATATTTACATATTTTGAGTGCATTACTTACATTATATGTTGGGTCTTTAATGCTAAATTATACTATATTTGTGCTTAATTGAGTCTATTTTATGTGTAGGTGAATTGGAGATGAAAGTAGAGAAAAAGGGATACTTAAACGTTGAAAGTATGCTCGAGAATAGTGAAAAAGAGGGACCTGGCGAGGCCAGGCTAAAGCCAAGCTGAAGCTGGCATTAGGCTGGCGACGCCAGGCCTGGGGCCAAGTCCAATCCGAGTTTTGAAGACTTAATTCGTTTTCGGGTTTGACTAGGACTTGTCCTACACGTTTAGGTCTTTTCTTACACATATAAATAGACCTAAAAACGCCAAAAAGAGGGGGAGGAGAGCAGACCGGGTGAGAACATACTTGGAGAGGACGTTTTTTAGAGGAAAACACAAGCACAGAGCCGCCGTGGAGGCCGGAATTCATCAAGTTCCATCTTTCTCCCACCAAACTTAGTAATATTTATGTTTCTTTGTATGATTTGTTGTTTGGCTACCATGTCTATGTGGAGCTAAACTTCACGTTCTAGGGTTGTAGTTGTTTCATGACTATTATTATTCGGATATTGATTTTGCCTTCTTGATTTATCATATTGGTTTATTTATTTAATCTTGTGCTTAATTATTTAATTGCTTGATCACCAATTCAATACTATCTACGAATCTAGAATTGAACTCGAAAGTGGAAATTCTAGATTGCATATAGGATTGAGTAGAGCAAGTTCTTGAACTCGAGCATCGGGAAACGGATTCATGGTTAGGATAGGCATATACCTAATTGCCTTGCTTGGTTGATTTACAGGAATTATAAATGCGTTCTTGTTGATTCTAACTCCATAGACATATAGGCGTTAGGTTAGCTTGAATAGGCGAGTAAGAACTCGACAGATTCTTATTAGCAATATTAACCCTGTCAACCAATAAGCTAGATAAATTAGTCGGTCAATTCAATTGAAGAATACAATAGGATTGTTTGATAGCCCATAACCCTAGATCGTTTTCATTACATTGATATCATAAAAATCTGCTCTTTCTCTGTTCAAAGTTCATTATTTATATTGTTTTTTATTTAATTAGTTTAGAATCAAATAGTTTTAGGTTTAATTCTTATTTAGATAATTAGAATAGTCTAATTTAGTTAATAGTTAATCACAAGTCCTCGTGGGTTCGACATCCGATTTTTAGTCACTTTATTACTTGACGACCGCGTATACTTGTGTGTGCGTTTGGCCGCAATAAGTTTTTGGCGCCGTTGCCCGGGACTTAGAAATTAGCTATTTTTCTAGATTAGACATTTTCTTTCTATTCTTTCTTTAGTTTAGTTAATATTTTTTATTTATTTTAGCATGGCATCTTGGAATGAAAATTATTCGAATGATGGTTTTATTATTTTGATGATCTCTGTCCATATTGTGGAGGACCCCACTGGTGGAAAAATTGTCAGAATGTTCCCGAGAGCGAGTTGTGCGCACAATCTCAATCCTTCGAGTGGAATATTTGTAATATGTGTGGTGGTCAAGATAACCATTGGGATGGTTGTTCTAATTCTTTTTATCCTTTTTTGAGCCCTTATTATGATCTTTCTAACAATGTTTGTGAGTTTGATAGGGGCAATGAAGTGCAGGATATGGAATATGATGCATATATTAGGGATATTCAAAGGCAAGTAGCAGAGCAACAGGATGAACTCAAAAAAGATATGAAAAGAATGAGGGCAACAATCAGAAGAATGAAGGAAGAATTGAATGAAGAGAGCGAGTTCCAAGAAAAGAAAAAATTTGAAAAAGTGGAGATTTTGAGCCAAACATGGCTAGTGGAACAGCTGAAAAGTTAGAAATATATGAGGCTCAACGTGAGGAAATTACTGATCGGACGAGACACTTTATAGAAGGAAGAGCTGAACTGGGACAGGAAATTGAAAATTTTGGCACTGATATTCACGACTTGGGAGCTAAATTAATTGCAAAGGTTGATGCGTCTAACGCCCAACAAAATAGTTCTGAGTTGTGTGAAGCTGAAAAGGAGCTTACACGCCAAATTGAGGAGCTAAAAGTGGAGAGTAAATCATTTGGCCATACTTGTGTTGATGATGTCAACGTTGAGGAAAGCACTCTAGAGTCATGTGAGGAAGTAGATAATATTATATGTGAAGACTCTAGTGTGTGTACATATGAGGATGTAAAGAGTAATACAATTCTAGAGTTAGGGTGTATTGGTCCTCATTCCATACATTTTTCAAAATTGTGTTTCGATGATGACATGGAAATCAAGTCATCTGAGCCTTTGAAGGAGACAATGGATGAGGAACGGGGTGCTTACATTCTTGAATTCGTCGTGCCAGAGAGACAGAATTACATACCTCATCCGAAGGCCAAGAAGTGTAAAACGCGATCTTGGTTGCTTGGCCCAATTAAATTTGTCTCACCGCCTCGGGAGCATAACATAAAGCTTGAAGCCAAATTAGGGGTACAATTCATAAGTTCAAGATGGAGGCAAAAAGTGGTTCAAGTCGTGCCGCGACTTTAAATTAGGCGCTTGTTGGGAGGCAACCCAGCTTTACTACTTTCTTTTATTTTTGTTTTCATTATATTATTTCGTAGTGTTTGTTTTGATTTTGTAGGATGATAAGCATAGGAAACAAAGTCATTGGAAGCGTGCAAAAGCGAGCTAGATTGTGAGAACTAAGTGTGGGGTGCCCACACAAAGGACCATACTTGGGAGAAGTCTGAGTATCCCGTGAGCTGCTAATTATTCGGCCTTTAGCCTACCAGGGAGTCTATTTTTCCCTTCTTGTTATTTATAGTTTGCATTGAGGATATTGCACAATTTAAAGTGTGGGATGAAGAGATTGTCTGGGTTTTTTTCTATGCTATCTTAGCTTAGTTGTAGTACTCGTTCTTAGTGTAAAAAAAAACTTTTCATAAAATTTTGGACTTTTCCCGATGATGGATCTCATTCGAAAGGTTTCTTGAGGGATTTAAGTTTAAAAAAAAGATTTTCTTTTGTTAGGTAGTGTAATAATTCTCCCTTGATTTTTCTTTGTGCCGCGGTTCTTTTCCAAGGATTTTATTTGAACCGGGTGTAGGTAGTTTTATGTTTATTTTAGGAGTAGGAGCCACTGTGAGATGAATTGAATTGGAGTAATATCTCTTAACTTTGTTATGCCTTGAGAATAGTGAGTATTTTGGCTGTGATGCTCAGGCTCAGTTTTGACTCTTATATAAGTAGCTTAAATCGTATGATCTTAACTTTGCTTAACTGCTTTGACTAGAATGTCTTGATGAGTCTAATCCTTAGTGAGTTATGTGCCATGTGTGTGTGAGGTTTATGTGTAATTTTGTGCATTGCATTTGATGTCTAGAACTTGCCCCGCGTGTTTGCAAAGTGAAATAGTAGTTTTGTTCAGTCTTGGAAGTGATATAGGCGTTTATTTGTTGAACCAGTTATATAATTTACCCTCCTTATTGTTATGTATCGTAGTTAACCCCTTTGAGTCTGTAATCTTGTTTCTTTGGCAACCACATTACAAGCCTTACCTATTTGTTTGAATTAACCATCTATTTGAATCTTTTCATCTCTCATGAGCACTTGAATTGTTATGAACTTCGTAAAAGTTAAAGTGTGGGGTGGTTGGTTTGGCTTTTGAGTGGAACTAATGAAATAAGGAGAAAGGTGCACTGTTTTGAAAAAAATATTAAATAAGAAAAGCCACTTGAATTGAAAAAGAAAGAAAAGAAAGGAAAACATAGTTGTATTGTTGTGAAAAATATTCCTTGATAGTAGTGACTCTTGATATAATTGTGCTTAAAGAAGTATGGATTTAACATGCATTGATATGAAGGTGGAGTTATGGTTTGACCTAAGTGTGGGGTTAAATGTTAAAGTACATGTATTAAAGTACTTAGGGAGGTGTAGTCACTCTTATATCCAAATGTATCCTACCCGACCCGTAGCCTACATTACAACCAATTAAAGTCATATTTGATCCTAGATTGAATGAGCTCAATTAGTAGAGTAGTACACTACGGGCAAGCCTATGGCGCATCTTTTGTGGCATATGAATGTTATTTCTGAGAGTGAGTGAATTCTTTCTATCTTGAGTTCCTAATTGTTCTTAACATTTTATTGTGTGTGGAACTACTCTCTTTTGTTGTGTGAGGGCACTTGATTCATGAAGGAAAGGTAATGTCATTGACCTCTATGTTACAGTAAGTGAGTGAGTTGTGAATAATGCGTGGTACTTGTGAGTCAAATTTTGAGGTGAAGATGTTACACTCTTGTGCTTAGTCTATTTTAAAGATTCTTGGTGTGATTAGTTAGGAGAATTGTGTAAAAAGGTCATGTCTATATAAAGTATAGTTTGATTGCTCGAGGACGAGCAAGAGTTTAAGTGTGGGGTAGTGATGTTTGGTTATATTTATATATTTTTAGTGCATTACTTACATTACATGTTGAGGCTTTAATGCTAAATTATACTATATTTGTGCTTAATTGAGTATATTTTATGTGTAGGTGAATTGGAGATGAAAGTAGAGAAAAAGGGATACTTAAACGTTGAAAGTATGCTCGAGAATAGTGAAAAAGAGGGACCTGGCGAGGCCAGGCTAAAGCCAAGCTGAAGCTGGCATTAGGCTGGCGACGCCAGGCCTGGGGCCAAGTCCAATCCGAGTTTTGAAGACTTAATTCGTTTTCGGGTTTGACTAGGACTTGTCCTACACGTTTAGGTCTTTTCTTACACATATAAATAGACCTAAAAACGCCAAAAAGAGGGGGAGGAGAGCAGACCGGGTGAGAACATACTTGGAGAGGACGTTTTTTAGAGGAAAACACAAGCACAGAGCCGCCGTGGAGGCCGGAATTCATCAAGTTCCATCTTTCTCCCACCAAACTTAGTAATATTTATGTTTCTTTGTATGATTTGTTGTTTGGCTACCATGTCTATGTGGAGCTAAACTTCACGTTCTAGGGTTGTAGTTGTTTCATGACTATTATTATTCGGATATTGATTTTGCCTTCTTGATTTATCATATTGGTTTATTTATTTAATCTTGTGCTTAATTATTTAATTGCTTGATCACCAATTCAATACTATCTACGAATCTAGAATTGAACTCGAAAGTGGAAATTCTAGATTGCATATAGGATTGAGTAGAGCAAGTTCTTGAACTCGAGCATCGGGAAACGGATTCATGGTTAGGATAGGCATATACCTAATTGCCTTGCTTGGTTGATTTACAGGAATTATAAATGCGTTCTTGTTGATTCTAACTCCATAGACATATAGGCGTTAGGTTAGCTTGAATAGGCGAGTAAGAACTCGACAGATTCTTATGAGCAATATTAACCCTGTCAACCAATAAGCTAGATAAATTAGTCGGTCAATTCAATTGAAGAATACAATAGGATTGTTAGATAGCCCATAACCCTAGATCGTTTTCATTACATTGATATCATAAAAATCTGCTCTTTCTCTGTTCAAAGTTCATTATTTATATTGTTTTTTATTTAATTAGTTTAGAATCAAATAGTTTTAGGTTTAATTCTTATTTAGATAATTAGAATAGTCTAATTTAGTTAATAGTTAATCACAAGTCCTCGTGGGTTCGACATCCGATTTTTAGTCACTTTATTACTTGACGACCGCGTATACTTGTGTGTGCGTTTGGCCGCAATAAGTTTTTGGCGCCGTTGCCCGGGACTTAGAAATTAGCTATTTTTCTAGATTAGACATTTTCTTTCTATTCTTTCTTTAGTTTAGTTAATATTTTTTATTTATTTTAGCATGGCATCTTGGAATGAAAATTATTCGAATGATGGTTTTATTATTTTGATGATCTCTGTCCATATTGTGGAGGACCCCACTGGTGGAAAAATTGTCAGAATGTTCCCGAGAGCGAGTTGTGCGCACAATCTCAATCCTTCGAGTGGAATATTTGTAATATGTGTGGTGGTCAAGATAACCATTGGGATGGTTGTTCTAATTCTTTTTATCCTTTTTTGAGCCCTTATTATGATCTTTCTAACAATGTTTGTGAGTTTGATAGGGGCAATGAAGTGCAGGATATGGAATATGATGCATATATTAGGGATATTCAAAGGCAAGTAGCAGAGCAACAGGATGAACTCAAAAAAGATATGAAAAGAATGAGGGCAACAATCAGAAGAATGAAGGAAGAATTGAATGAAGAGAGCGAGTTCCAAGAAAAGAAAAAATTTGAAAAAGTGGAGATTTTGAGCCAAACATGGCTAGTGGAACAGCTGAAAAGTTAGAAATATATGAGGCTCAACGTGAGGAAATTACTGATCGGACGAGACACTTTATAGAAGGAAGAGCTGAACTGGGACAGGAAATTGAAAATTTTGGCACTGATATTCACGACTTGGGAGCTAAATTAATTGCAAAGGTTGATGCGTCTAACGCCCAACAAAATAGTTCTGAGTTGTGTGAAGCTGAAAAGGAGCTTACACGCCAAATTGAGGAGCTAAAAGTGGAGAGTAAATCATTTGGCCATACTTGTGTTGATGATGTCAACGTTGAGGAAAGCACTCTAGAGTCATGTGAGGAAGTAGATAATATTATATGTGAAGACTCTAGTGTGTGTACATATGAGGATGTAAAGAGTAATACAATTCTAGAGTTAGGGTGTATTGGTCCTCATTCCATACATTTTTCAAAATTGTGTTTCGATGATGACATGGAAATCAAGTCATCTGAGCCTTTGAAGGAGACAATGGATGAGGAACGGGGTGCTTACATTCTTGAATTCGTCGTGCCAGAGAGACAGAATTACATACCTCATCCGAAGGCCAAGAAGTGTAAAACGCGATCTTGGTTGCTTGGCCCAATTAAATTTGTCTCACCGCCTCGGGAGCATAACATAAAGCTTGAAGCCAAATTAGGGGTACAATTCATAAGTTCAAGATGGAGGCAAAAAGTGGTTCAAGTCGTGCCGCGACTTTAAATTAGGCGCTTGTTGGGAGGCAACCCAGCTTTACTACTTTCTTTTATTTTTGTTTTCATTATATTATTTCGTAGTGTTTGTTTTGATTTTGTAGGATGATAAGCATAGGAAACAAAGTCATTGGAAGCGTGCAAAAGCGAGCTAGATTGTGAGAACTAAGTGTGGGGTGCCCACACAAAGGACCATACTTGGGAGAAGTCTGAGTATCCCGTGAGCTGCTAATTATTCGGCCTTTAGCCTACCAGGGAGTCTATTTTTCCCTTCTTGTTATTTATAGTTTGCATTGAGGATATTGCACAATTTAAAGTGTGGGATGAAGAGATTGTCTGGGTTTTTTTCTATGCTATCTTAGCTTAGTTGTAGTACTCGTTCTTAGTGTAAAAAAAAACTTTTCATAAAATTTTGGACTTTTCCCGATGATGGATCTCATTCGAAAGGTTTCTTGAGGGATTTAAGTTTAAAAAAAAGATTTTCTTTTGTTAGGTAGTGTAATAATTCTCCCTTGATTTTTCTTTGTGCCGCGGTTCTTTTCCAAGGATTTTATTTGAACCGGGTGTAGGTAGTTTTATGTTTATTTTAGGAGTAGGAGCCACTGTGAGATGAATTGAATTGGAGTAATATCTCTTAACTTTGTTATGCCTTGAGAATAGTGAGTATTTTGGCTGTGATGCTCAGGCTCAGTTTTGACTCTTATATAAGTAGCTTAAATCGTATGATCTTAACTTTGCTTAACTGCTTTGACTAGAATGTCTTGATGAGTCTAATCCTTAGTGAGTTATGTGCCATGTGTGTGTGAGGTTTATGTGTAATTTTGTGCATTGCATTTGATGTCTAGAACTTGCCCCGCGTGTTTGCAAAGTGAAATAGTAGTTTTGTTCAGTCTTGGAAGTGATATAGGCGTTTATTTGTTGAACCAGTTATATAATTTACCCTCCTTATTGTTATGTATCGTAGTTAACCCCTTTGAGTCTGTAATCTTGTTTCTTTGGCAACCACATTACAAGCCTTACCTATTTGTTTGAATTAACCATCTATTTGAATCTTTTCATCTCTCATGAGCACTTGAATTGTTATGAACTTCGTAAAAGTTAAAGTGTGGGGTGGTTGGTTTGGCTTTTGAGTGGAACTAATGAAATAAGGAGAAAGGTGCACTGTTTTGAAAAAAATATTAAATAAGAAAAGCCACTTGAATTGAAAAAGAAAGAAAAGAAAGGAAAACATAGTTGTATTGTTGTGAAAAATATTCCTTGATAGTAGTGACTCTTGATATAATTGTGCTTAAAGAAGTATGGATTTAACATGCATTGATATGAAGGTGGAGTTATGGTTTGACCTAAGTGTGGGGTTAAATGTTAAAGTACATGTATTAAAGTACTTAGGGAGGTGTAGTCACTCTTATATCCAAATGTATCCTACCCGACCCGTAGCCTACATTACAACCAATTAAAGTCATATTTGATCCTAGATTGAATGAGCTCAATTAGTAGAGTAGTACACTACGGGCAAGCCTATGGCGCATCTTTTGTGGCATATGAATGTTATTTCTGAGAGTGAGTGAATTCTTTCTATCTTGAGTTCCTAATTGTTCTTAACATTTTATTGTGTGTGGAACTACTCTCTTTTGTTGTGTGAGGGCACTTGATTCATGAAGGAAAGGTAATGTCATTGACCTCTATGTTACAGTAAGTGAGTGAGTTGTGAATAATGCGTGGTACTTGTGAGTCAAATTTTGAGGTGAAGATGTTACACTCTTGTGCTTAGTCTATTTTAAAGATTCTTGGTGTGATTAGTTAGGAGAATTGTGTAAAAAGGTCATGTCTATATAAAGTATAGTTTGATTGCTCGAGGACGAGCAAGAGTTTAAGTGTGGGGTAGTGATGTTTGGTTATATTTATATATTTTTAGTGCATTACTTACATTACATGTTGAGGCTTTAATGCTAAATTATACTATATTTGTGCTTAATTGAGTATATTTTATGTGTAGGTGAATTGGAGATGAAAGTAGAGAAAAAGGGATACTTAAACGTTGAAAGTATGCTCGAGAATAGTGAAAAAGAGGGACCTGGCGAGGCCAGGCTAAAGCCAAGCTGAAGCTGGCATTAGGCTGGCGACGCCAGGCCTGGGGCCAAGTCCAATCCGAGTTTTGAAGACTTAATTCGTTTTCGGGTTTGACTAGGACTTGTCCTACATGTTGAGGTCTTTTCCTACACATATAAATAGACCTAAAAAGCCAAAAAGAGGGGGAGGAGAGCAGACCAGGTGAGAACATACTTGGAGAGGACAATTTTTAGAGGAAAACACAAGCACAGAGCCGCCGTGGAGGCCGGAATTCATCAAGTTCTATCTTTCTCCCACCAAACTTAGTAATTTGTATGTTTCTTTGTATGATTTGTTGTTTGGCTNTATCTACGAATCTAGAATTGAACTCGAAAGTGGGAATTCTAGATTGCATATAGGATTGAGTAGAGCAAGTTCTTGAACTCGGGCATCGGGGAACGGATTCGTGGTTAGGATAGACATATACCTAATTGCCTTTCTTGGTTGATTTACAGGAATTATAAATGCGTTCTTATTGATTCTAACTCCATAGACATATAGGTGTTAGGTTAGATTAAATAGGCGAGTAAGAACTCGACATATTCTTATGAGCAATATTAACCCTATAAACCAATAAGCTAGATAAATTAGTCGATCAATTCAATTGAAGAATACAATAGGATTGTTAGATATCCCATAACCCTAGATCGTTTTCATTACATTGATATCATAAAAATCTGCTTTTTCTCTGTTCAAAGTTCATTATTTATATTATTTTTATTTAATTAGTTTAGAATCAAATATTTTTAAGTTTAATTCTTGTTTAGATAATTAGGATAGTCTAATTTAGTTAATAGTTAATCACAAGTCCTCGTGGGTTCGACATCCGACTTTTAGTCACTTTATTACTTGACGACCGCGTATACTTGCGTGTGCGTTTGGCCGCAACAACTCCTCAAGAAATTCTTAGAACTTTAGATGTAATGCCTAATAAGTGGGGATTTTGACTACTTATTAACGAATTTTAACTTTTATTTTAGTCTAAAAGTATTAAATTATGCTCCCAGAACTAATGAAATTTTAAAAAATTGCAGGAATGCTAGAAGCTGGGCTCCCGAGATGAAATCCGACTCAAAGAGGAGTAGACCAAGCACAAGGCAACAAAGGTCACAGAGGCACACAATGTCCGGTCCGCACAAGGAATTCTGCAGCCACAAAAGAAATTGTGGACCGCATAATTCTACCTGCGGTCGTAAACAAAGAGGAAAAACTCAACAGACATTTGTGCAAATTGCGGTCCGCACAAGAATTGTGCGGTCGCAAAAGATAGGCTAAAGGTCAAGATCAGAGAGATTGCAAAAAGACCAAGTTCAGAGCTTCAGAGAATTGCGGACCGCACATTTGTGCGGCCGCAGAAAATTATCTTGCAGTCGCGGTTCTAAATCTGCGGACCGCGAAAATGTTGCCTCGCGGTCGCAATTCAGAATTGTGCGGCCGCAGAATCCCAGCTCCTGCCAGATGAAGAAGTATGCGGATCGCACATGGAATTGTACTGTCACAGAACCTCCCGAGGGGCATTTTTGTCTGAGATTTTCAGACTTGTATAAATAGAAGAGTTTCACGAAATTAGGTCAAGTTTTATACATTAGCAATTACTGTAGCCATTTTTCTTTGCCTATTTTGGAAGTTTACTATATTTTGGTGTATTTTACAATAGATTTTATTATGTTAAGCTTATATTATGAGTTTAATTAGTCCTTCTTCTTCTTTTTCTTCAAACCCAAGTATGAGTAGCTAGATTTTTACTAGGGTTGTGACCCAACCCTAGTATGTTAAGCTTATGGGTAATTAAATTAGTACTTGTTTATGATTGGGTGTTAATTATTTAGCCTAGTCCATACTTTAATTTGAGGAATTAATGGTTGCAAATATTAGTTTATGCCTATTTGACTTAGTCTCTTCTTGAGAAAGAGAGACCTAATATAGGATAACTTGGCTAACAAGGAATTTGGGTCAATTGAGAGATTGATTCACCTAATTAAAGGGTTCAACCTAAAGATAGTAATAACCCGACTTGAGCTCTTATCAATTATTTTGTGTGATACCCATTTGGTCTTAAGAAAGCCAAATTGGGCAAAATACTCTCTCACCGAAAGGTATTGAGTGGTTAATTTAAAGTTGATAGCTATAATACACTAGTCAACAGAACAAGCATTAAAGTCTTTATCCAATTAGGCAAACACCTAGGCAATGGTCACAATGTGCTTTTTATCAATTTGAAAAACCTCAAAAATAATTATCCTAGTATTGTTTCTTTATTCTTCAATCTTTAGTGTAAAATTAGAAATAGAAAATAAACCTTTTTGTGAAAGTGCAAATCAAGATAATTCAATCATGCGCATTAAAATATATACCCCTAACTCCCATCTTAGCTCCAGTGGCGAAGCTAGAAATTTCTCCAAGGGTGTTCAAATTTAAAAAAAATGAAATAATTTACGACAAAGGGTGTTCAGTATGTGTTATATACCTCTAAAACGTAATATTTTACCTATGTACACAGTGTAATTTTTGGACGAAGGGTGGTCAGTTGACCACCCTTATAACCATGTGGCTTCGCCACTGCTTAGCTCCTTGTAGATTCGACCCTGACTCTTAGTTGGGTTACTATTGTTGATACCCAATTTTGTCTTAATATTTTTATAAATATCCTATATACTTTCAAAATATCATTTCTGCATCATCATCAATTTACAAGAGTCATATAAGTATTTTCTGCAATTTCTCATAATTTTTAAGGTTTTAAAATTGATTTTTCTTGCATTTAAATTACTCAAATTTTTATTAATCACTCCTTCAAATTATTTTGCGATGAATTAATCATACAAATTTATTATTTACACCTATATATGTGCCTTACAATATTTCACTTCATTTTATATAATTACATCTGCATTTTTGAACTACTTACGCAATTTTGCAATAATAATCTATATTCTATACATAACTACATTATTTGCACCAAAATAGTATTTTATATTTTTATAACGTTAAGCTATTATTTTCAATTATTTTACCACATAATTAGTATTTTTATTATTTATAAATTATTTTTTATAAATTATTTTAAATATTTTTCGTGTATTTAATTGTATAGCCCAATATAGGGCTAAGTTTGGAACAAAACCAGGCCCAAAACAGCTGACCCATCTCCATTAAACCCCCCAACAGCCCAAACCAAACAACCCCTTCATTTAACCCGGTCATGATCCGTTTTAAACAACCCACCCCACTCCTTCTTCTATCTTAGTTGTTGATCTCAGAGATCAACGGCCCATAAGCCCCCTATCCTCTTTAATTAACCAAACCCAAACACTAAAGACCCATCCCCATCTCCGTCGCCCCTAAATCCACTCTACTCTCGAATGTTCTCTCGTCTCTAAAAGAAACCCGAGTAGCCGCCTCTAATTCTCTCCGGTTCCAACCTAAACATGGAATCAGTCCATGATTTACTTACCTATTTTGAGGTACTACGATGGTGTATACACGCCTGTGGCGTTACTTAGAGTTCTTGCCTTATTTTTGGCAGGAACTATCTTCCGAGATTTGGTTTGGTCGACTCTGATGTTGTGGATATTTGGACGATGTCGCGTCTGTATACATCATACAAGGAAGGATCTTTGATTCTTGGTTCAATTCTCATACGCCTGGACCCAACTAGGGTTTGATAATCTCCTTCTCCTCTGCTGATTTTGATTGCATGCGAAATATTCTTTCGTTCTTTGTGTTTGATTGATAATTTTCCATGTTTGTTTGCTTAATTTGAACATTATATAAACCCCTCCCCTAATTACCTTTAGAGAGAACTTGGTCACTAAAATTTACCACTATTACTCTCTTATTCTCTCATTCTATATTATTCTGTGCCGGGGGTTCATCTGAAATCCTTTGGAACTCTGACACACTAAGATTATTTTGGGTTTCGCTGCTTTCTATTGACGTTTGATATACCGCTGAGACTATTATACCTATTTATTTGTTTGCCAATTGATAGCTGGTAAGTTCTTTTACCTTAGCAGTTCATCCTTTTTAGTTTGTGTTCATATTCAGTGTATTTATGCTACTGAGACTTTTGTGAATTAGTATATTCCTATGCCATCTATGTTTGCAACCTTATTGGCTCTAAAGCGGTTTTGTGATTCTGAACTCTTTTCTCGCATTTGAACTTGCCTACAATTCACAGCTCTGACATATGTCTATTACATGTGTTCAGTATGAATGATTCTTGAATCTCTTATGCATGTTT
This sequence comes from Nicotiana otophora, assembly GCA_000715115.1. Lineage (NCBI taxonomy): Eukaryota > Viridiplantae > Streptophyta > Magnoliopsida > Solanales > Solanaceae > Nicotiana > Nicotiana otophora. The sequence continues at coordinate 25,193 of AWOL01S0126863.1, read as the reverse complement.
ACCCTAATGTGTGAGTTTGAATGCTTATTACCTACTACTCTCCCTGAGATTATCCCCTACTTTGTTTTGTATCCTTATGATAGACCAACTTATGTATTTTAATGTATTTGATACTCTATTGTGACCAATTCTTAACTGTGATGTCAGCCAATTATGAGTTTTACTGTGTGTTCCATGCTTAGTTCAATCATGTGTTTTTTAAATATACTTATAGTATATAAGGTGAAATGCAATATCCAGCCTTTATGTGACAATCTAGTTCTTAATGTGTCTTTGTCTATTGAGAATTTTGGCTCTACTAAACATGTTTAGCCTGTTATGTTATGCTGATGTTTGTTGTCAATCCATAGTTTGATTTCCTACCCTGTCCTAGATTGTTATGTCAACCAAACTCATGTTTAGGAAGTAATTTAGTCCATATTTAACTTGTTACTCTTCAGGTCCTGCTGTCTATGAGGACCTGTTATTATGCATTTGTGATTCTATTGTGTGTTTGCTGACTTGCTCAATCCTGCATTCCTTAGTACCATTCAAGACCTTAGGAATAAGTCTTATAACTGACCTTCTTTTACTACACATGGCCAAATAGTATTTATAATTGATGCTTGCTTCTCATACTGATGAAGTTTGATGTTGTCTCTTGTACTGTGATTAAAGTTCAGCATGATAACTTTCTTTTGCTAAGTAATTGCTCGATCATGAACCTGTTCTATTATGTTGTTTTCACTAGACCTTCATGTTAAAACTTTCATGTGAATGTTATGCTCTATTTCACTTTATTAGATTTTCAAGTGTCTAAAGTCCTTTAGGCTAATTCTGGATCATTTTACTTTTGAAACTCTTTGAAATAGTGACCCTTTAGCTTTGTTTTTGAGAATACAAGCATGAACCTGCCTTGTAGACTTATCAGTATTTCATATGATCTTGTCTATGTGCTTTGGCTAGAACTGTTGTTAGTTACAACTTTAGGAGTTAAGTGTGACAACTTGTTTAAATTAATCTTGCGAGTGGTATGTCATCTGTATGGTTAAGTTAGGCACTCATTTGTATAAACAAGTTATTCGTTGGGCCTAGTGTTGGGCCATATGTGTTGTTGGACCTGGGTACTGGATTCAAGAAGATTCTACTGTCCTTATGAGCCTGAGATTTGGGTCTGTTGGTTGGTAAGGCTACTGAAGGCCCAGAAATTTGTTGGGTTATTTTATAGTGGGCATGTACAGTTTGATGGAGGCCCGTACTTATTTCAGTCTGTATTTTCATCATATTTGGCTTGCACCATTTGGGCTGTAATAATGAATAATTGGGGATATAGTGAAATTGGGGAATGAATGTGCTTTGTTCTTGCATAAAGGGTAGAAAACATGCCTATAGGGTCTGTGTGTTATATTCGATATTTTATTTAACATGTCTTATTTGTTATTTCGTGTACTAATAGAAGTCATGTCTCTAGGAATTGCACACACCTCACCTAAAATACTTGCACACTATCTTAAACCTGCTACTAATCGCCATACTTGTATTTAGACAGTATGCTTATAGGATGTATATGTTTGTTTTCTAGCCCGCATGCCTATAGGACTTCAGATGGTTAATCAAATTACTTTTATTTTTGGTGTACTGTCTATATAGATATCATGATTATAGGATATTAATCTCTTAATCAATTGATCCGTCATTTTATTACACTTTCACATAGATAGCATGCCTATAGGAATAAGTATGATAAAAGTGAACTCAAATGCCCTATTAGAAATCTCGTCTACTGTTATCCGCCTGGAAGGCATACCCATAAAATCAAACATTTGTAACTCCTAGTTTCTAATAGACTTCACCGCCCATTGCGTAAACAACTTAGAAATCATGTTTATAGGTTTGTAATATTTGTAACTTGCAAGCTAGTTAACTTGGAATAGCGACACTTCCTGTGTGACACCTGAAGTTAGTCATCTAGAAATCCTGCCTATAGGAATTTTATATTGATTGCTGAGTTGTAACGACCCGACCAATTGTTTTGAGATCTAGCTCATCGTTTGCTAGTTTGAGGCCATGAGCAGCTTCACTTCAGGTATTATGACTGGTACGCATGGTCGGAATTGAAATTTTGGAAGTTCGGAGTTGATTTGAAAAGAAAGTTCTCATTTCGGAAGCTTTAAGTTGGAATAAATGACTAAGGTTAAATTCTTGAGTAAACGATCTCTGAATCGGGATTTGAAGGTTCCAACATGTTCGTATGATGAATTCGGACTTGGGCGTATGTCTGGATCGGGTTCTGGATGATCCGGGAGCGTTTCGGCGCCTATTGTGAAAGTTGGCATTTTGGAAGAATTTCATAAATTTGGGTTGAAGTGCATTTCAATATTATCAATGTCCGTTTGGGATTCCGAGTCTAGGAATAGCTCCATATGGTAATTCTGGTATTGGGAGCGTGTTCGGAAGTGGATTCGGAGGTCCGTATGTCATTTTGAAGTCATTTGATTAAAGCTAGAAATTTGAAGGGTTTTGAGAAGTTTGACCAGAAGTGGACCTTTTGATATCGGGGTTGGAATCTGATTCCAAACGTTGGAGTAGGTCCGTAATGTCAAATGTGACTTGTGTGCAAAATTTGAGGTCAATCGGACGTGATTTGATAGGTTTCGGCATCGAATGTAGAAGTTTGAAATTCTAAAGTTTATTAAGCTTGGAATGGGGTGTGATTCATGAATTCGACGTTATCTGATGTGATTTGAAGGCTTGACTAAGTTCGTAACGTGTTTTGGGACGTGTTTTTATATTTGGTTGAGGTCCTGAGGGCCTCGGGTGAATTTCGGGTGGTTAACGGATCGAATTTGGAATTTGAAGAAGAGTTGAGGCAGCTGATATCTGGTGTACCCGCACCTGCGAGGTTTTGACCATAGGTGCGGAGGGTGCAGAAGCGACATTAGAGTCGCAGGTGTGGAGCAGGGTGGCCAGGTGAAGAACTGTAGGTGCGGAGCTTTTGGCCGCATCTGCGCAAGCGCAGAAGTGGAAAGTGCCTCGCAGAAGCGGAAGCAGGCGCAGAAGCGGAAGGTTTCTCACACCTGCAAAGCCGCAGGTGCGGATACTTGACCGCAGATGCGAGGTCTTGGTTGGGCAGTGAGGACCGCAGGAGCGGAATTTGGATCGCACTTGCGGAGCCGCAGGAGCGGCTATTGGACCGCAGGTGCAAAGGTCGGGCTGAGCAGAATGCTTTTAAGCGGGGTTTTGGCCATTTTTCTCCCATTTTCATTTGGTTTAGGCAATTTTGAAGAGCTTCAAGGGGAGATATTCAGCAAGCAACTCAAGGTAAGTGAATCCCACTTATTATAAGTTAAATACATGCTTTGTATAAGGATTTAAATATAGAAATTAGTATAAATTGTGGGGGTTTGGTAGAAGACCTAGAATTTTGTATTTTTTGTATTTTGACCATGAATTTGGGCATGGAATTGGGAATAAATCATATATTTGAGTTTATAAGGTTATGGGTAATGATTATCTTCAAAAACAATTCGGGATCCAGGCACGTGGGCCCGAGGGTGATTTTATCGACTTTTCGAACGAAGTTGGGAATGGTTGTAAATTGAATTGTTATGAGCATTAAAGTATATTTTTATTGGTTTGCACATTGTTTGGCTAGTTTTGGAGCGTTGGGTATCGGTTTGAGTTGTTTGAAGGGCTCGGAAGCCGGTTATAGAACTTCAGAGCGAGGTAAGTCTCCTTTCTAACCTTATAAGAGAGAATTAACCCCATAGGTGAAATTAATTAATATATGCTTCTAATTGTGGGGGATACGTACGTACAAGGTGACGAGAGTCCGTACGTAGCTACTAGTTATGCCTATGTCCGGGTAGTCTAGGTTTACATCATGCCTTGTTAACATTGCTGTCGATTTATGTTATTGTTTGCCTTGAGAAGAAGCAAGATTGAGATTGAGTAATAATTGTCTTGAAAGAATGGAAATTTGAAGAATTTAAAAGGTTTCATTTGAACTTCGTAATTTCTAAAAGAATTGAGGAATATTATAATAGCTTAAGAAATCTATATGTAACCGCATCGCATGTATGATTCACGAGCGGGGTAATTTTCTTAAAAAGCTTCAAGTTGAATTTTCCTTATTTTGAAAAGAATCAAGAAAGAAATATGATTTAAATGTTAAACATATATTTGGCCGCGTCGCAGGTATAATTCGCGAAGGGGTATTTTCTTAAATTTATATTTGACCGCGTCACATGTATGATTCGCGAGCGGGGACCGCGTCGCATGTATGATTCGCGAGTGGGAAAATTTATAGATGCATCTATGGTTCGCGTCGTTCGACCCTCGGCAGTGCACAATTTATTTTTATTATTGGATCGGGTTGTACGACCTCGCCATGACTTGCGCATGATTGTATTAATTGCTTCGGAAATTATAATAATTGATATTGCCTCATTGGCCTGAGATATAAATTGTTAAAATGATGAAAATAAATTTGGAAAATTTCTTGTTAACAAAAGAATTGTTTACTTATTTCATGATATCGGGCTTACAGCCGTTCTACGTGATCCATGCTTAATCATATCATTGGTATATTAATTATATCCCATAGTAAGTGTCCGAGTCAACCCCTCGTCACTACTTCTTCGAGGTTAGGCGGGATACTTACGGGGTACGCGTTAATTTATGTATTCATGCTACACTTGCTGCATATTTTTGCGCAGGTACACATGTGTTTGGTGGCCTTGCGGGCGCAGAGGCGTGATTATGGCAGGGACTTAGGTGAGGTGCATTCTTTACGACGATTCGCAGCCAACGGAGTCTCCCTCAGAGTATTGTATTTTTCTTTTCCTATCCAATTTGTATTCCGGATAGCTGTTGTATTTTATTTTACATTCCTAGTTAATGCTCATGCACTTGTGATACCGGATTTTGGGAGGATTATAGCTTGTACTGTATTAGAAATTTTAAAGATATTATTATTTATTTTTTGTAAACTTCATCTTTTACGATTTAAATTGAAGAAAAAACATGATTTCAAAAGTAACAAAAATGAGAACCTAATTAAGTATTTATTATTGGCTTGCCTGACAGTGGTGTCCGGCGCCATCACGACCTTTATGGATTTTGGATCGTGACATGAGTAGTTCAAATCACATGGAAACTATGCCTATAGGTCTGGAACAATTTAACATACCAAATCTGCTTATCTATAGTTGTCCGTTTAAATAATCTGAACATCACTAGTATAGCTATAATTGTCTGCCTAATTGACGGCGTGCATCCGTGTCTATATGAGGAGGTGAATTTGAGCCTTTGGTGTTGATTACATGCAATCCTACTTATTTTGAATGCGCGATTAGTTTTATCATTTTGAGCAAACTAGGTAAAGTCTAGAATCATCCAAATAGAGGTCCAAAGCCTCTTGGACCACAGGTACGGGACGGGTAGTGCACGCATAGTTTATGGTTTAGAATTGAATTAGAGTGTCTTTAGGTAACGACTTAAACATAGTAATTGAGTAGCAGGAGATGATAATCTGTGCCCACTGAATAATATGAGTAACTCCTTACCTTAAGGGAGTTGCAAAGTATTATTTATGTTGCACGGGGTTATTCTTTAGGCTAAAAACTTTTGGAACCCCCCCCCTTTGTTTTTTATTTATCTACTTGTTATTCGCACTTATTCATATAACATAGATTGATGTATTTGTAACCTTGTAATCATTTGTACCGACTCTCAGGTGTTATGATAATACTCTTCGACTTCTACGTTTTCCTTTGTTTATTCTATCACCTAACCTAATCATATAATCTACATAGTTTAAAGTTCGGTCGTGACCCACAGTTGTGGACCTCGAAGAGTGCCTAACACGTTCTCTTCAAGGTAATTTGAGCCCTTACCAGATATTTGATGACACGGACTAGTCAAACAGAATTATTTGCAAATAGGTGCTCTAATGCACTTTAAAGATCGTTAGGTGGCGACTCTTCTCTTTTAACACCTCCTTAAACTAGTTGTTATACATCGAAATCCGCTTTCGCAAGAAAACGGAGCGCGACAACTATAATTGCAAATGACTATTTCATACCTTTTAAGAGGTGTGCATTTGGTTACGATCAATTTTTGGCGTCGTTGCTGGGGAGTTAAAAACGGTGTTAGCTATATATTTGGTTCTGTTTTTAGAGTATCATTTTTTCCTTCCGTGTTACTAACTTGTTTGATAAATCGTAGGTAAAACCATGGCAAATAATGAGCTCGGAAATATTGCTTTGGGGGATGTGGACATTGAGGATGACCAAGTGGATGAGGTTCCTCTTGAACCTCAAGTCAATAGAAGAGGCCGAGTGCCTCATGACGATATGTATGTTCCACCCCCACGTCCACCACGAGCGGCTCCACAACGGGTGTTACCCAATGAAGGATATGCAAGTACAATAGTCCCTCCTTAGGACGGGCAACTTTCAAATCACCAATGTGATGCTCACTTTACTAGAGCAATGAGGTTTCTTTACCGGTGCTCCAAGTCAAAATGCATACAAATATTTGAAGGGGTTGGTGGACACTTGTTGGGGGAGTAAGCAAACAAATGTCTCCGAGGATGTACTGAGGCCAAGGCTTTTTCCCTTCTCTCTACGGGGGAAAGCTTTAGATTAGTTGGAATGTTTGCCGAACCATTCCATTCACACTTGGGATGAGTTGGCGGAATATTTTATTTCAAAGTTCTTCTCTCTGAGGTACATGGCTACACTTTGGTATGAGATTTTGGTATTTAAGCAAGAGCCCAATGGACCACTACACGAGATATGGGAGCAGTATAGAACAATGGTCAAGGAATGTCCCAACAATGATATGATAGAAATAATGATTTAACAAACCTTCTATCGCAGGATTAACATGACCAACCAATGTGTGGTGAATCAACTTGCTGGTGGAAATTTTATGGCTACGCCTTATGCGGAGGCGTGTGAGATTTTGGATGAAATGGCGGAAACATCATCGTCGTGAAAATCTTGGGCTAATGTTCCACAAGGTGATCCCAACGTGATCCACCTTCACAATGAGTTGCATGACCATGGAAAAGCCATCACTGAATTGACTACTGAATCAACTAGCAAAGGCTCAACTTTAACAAGTGCAACATCATAAGCAAGTCAATGTCATGGAGGGAGTGAACATGATGGTGAACAAAAGAAGGACCAAGGGTCCGCAAGTGCAACATCGAGTGGAGCATTATGCGCAGGAAGATAGTGGGTTTGATCAAGATGATTATTACAATAAACAAGATGAGGAGGTGCAATATGTGAACAACTTTCAAGGGCAACGAAACAATTTCCAAAGCCCAAATCAACAATAATGGCGACCTCAAAACAATCAAGGAAATTGGAATTCTAACAACCAAGGTAATTGGAGTATTGAAAACAATCAAGGGAATTGGCATAACAACAATCAATAAAACTAGGGGGGATAATCAAGGCGGATGAAACAATAACCAAGGCAATCGGGGGTCAGGTTTCCAAAGGCCCCCGATGTATCAATAACCGAACAACCTGCCTCATTATCCTTCCCATGATCCTATTTCTTTAACCAATGAGATGGGGCATATTGAGAACATGTTTAAGCAAACGATGGAAAAGAATGTCGATTAGGATGCTCAACTTGCCTCACACAACACATCGATCCGCAACTTAGAAGTTCAAATAGGGAAAATCTCTCAAGCTCTCAATTTTCGTCTTAAGGGGGCACTACCAAGTGACACGGTGGTGAACCCAAAGGGTGGGAATAACATGGGGCATGCCATGGCCGTTACTACAAGAAGTGGAAGATGTGGGAATGCGCCCACCTCAAGTCAAAGGCAACTTGTGGATGATGAGTAAGTACAAGAAGATGAGGTTCCGAACAATGTGGTGCAAGAAAATGATGAAGTTCAGATTGATATTGATGAGATGTGGAAGAGATTCAAGAGGATGTGAACCCGTCTAGGGATCATGTTATTGACATACCGAAACCAGTAGTGCAAATGGCTAAGGCATCATTGCCTAAGCCTCTGCCTCAATATCCTCAAAGACTTGCCAAACAAAATGGCGAGAATCAATTCAAAAAGTTCATTCAAATGATGAATAATCTCTCAATCAATGTGCCATTAGTTGAAGTTTTGTAACAAATGTCTGGTTATGCAAAGTTTATGAAGGATCTTGTGACAAAGAAGTGGTCAATGAATTTTAAAACTATCAAGGTCACTCATCAAATGAGTGCAATTGTGCACTCAATGGCCCCTAAAATGGAAGATCCCGGTGCTTTCACAATTCCTTGTACAATTAGAAGTGTCGATTTTGCTAAAGCTCTTTGTGATATTGGGACAAGTATCAATTTGATGCCATATTCGATTTTCAAGACCTTGGGAATTGGTCAACTAAGACCCACCTCTATGAGATTGCAAATGGCTGATCCCAACCAAGACCTTTGGGAGTGATTGAAGATGTCTTGGTTCGTGTTGATAAATTCATTCTTCCGATGGATTTTGTCATTCTAGATTGTGAAGTTGATTTGAGGTGCCGATTATTCTTGGAAGACCTTTCCTTGCTACAGGGAAGGCTCTTTGTGATATGGAAGCCGGAGAACTCACTTTCCGGGTGGGTGATGAAAAAGTAGTATTCCATGTGTGCAAGTCTATGTGGCAACCAAATAGCAACGAGGTGTGTTCTTTTGTGAATTTGGTGACGGATATTATTGTTGATGATACAAGTGCCACAATCAATGTTGGTGATATGTTGGAGGCCATCTTGCTCAATTTTGATGATGACGAGATGGATGACAACATGAAATGTGTGAACTCTTTGCAAGGAATGGGGTCGTAAAATTATGCACCCCGAAAACTATCCTTGGATCTTGAAAATAGGAAAACTCTGCCTACAAAGCCTTCCATTGAAGAGCCTCTTACCTTGGAGTTGAAGCCATTGCCTCCACATCTTCGGTATGAATTTCTTGGCCCTTGTTCTACTTTACCGGTTATTCTTTCTCTTGTTTGACTAGCGTGCACGTATATTCTATATTGGCGGTGCTACAAAAGAGGAATAAGCTATTGGGTGGACATTGGCGGACATTCGGGGGATAAGCCCCGCATTTTGCATGCATAAGATCAACTTGGAGGAAGGTGCCAAACTATCTATTGAATATCAAAGGAGACTAAATGAGGCTATGCAAGAAGTTGTCAAAAGGAGATTATCAAGTGGTTGGATATCGGAGTTGTCTACCCCATTTTTGCTAGTTCATGGACTTTTCCGGTTCAATGTGTCCCAAAGAATGGGGGCATGACGCTGGTCACCAATGACAAGAATAAATTGATTCCTGCAAGAACAGTGACCGATTGGAGAGTGTGTATGGACTATCGCAAGCTCAACAAAGTCACAATGAAGGATCATTTTACACTTCTCTTCCTTGACCAAATGCTTGATAGGTTGGACGACCGTGATTTCTATTGCTTCCTTGATTGGTATTCGGGCTACAACCAAATCCTTATTGCTCCGGAGGATCAAGAGAAAATAATTTTTACATGTCCCTATGGTACTTTCGCCTTCAAGCGGATGCCATTTGGTTTGTGTAATGCACCAGCGACTTTTCAAAGGTGTATGATGGCTATATTCACGGACATGGTGGAGGATTATCTTGAAGTTTTCATGGATGACTTCTCGGTGGTTGGGAATTCCTTTGATGATTGTCTTGCAAATTTAGATAAAGTATTGGCAAGATGTGAAGAAATAAATTTGGTGCTCAGCCACAAGATCTCAAAGAATGGAACTGAATTTGATAAGGCAAAGATTGATGTGATTTATAAACTTCCACCTCCAACTTCGGTAAAAGGTGTGCATAGTTTCTTAGGCCACGCGGGGTTTTACCGGCGTTTCATCAAAGATTTCTCTAAGGTGGTGAACCCGTTGTGCAAGCTTCTTGAGACAGACGCTAAGTTTAACTTCAATGATGATTGCGTCAGAGCCTTTGAATTGTTAGCGTTCAAGTTGACAACCACTCCCATCAGCACCACTCCTAATTGGAGTGACCCTTTCGATCTCATGTGTGATGCTAGTGACGTAGTGGTTGGGTCTGTTTTGGGGTAGCGCATCAACACGATTTTTCATCCGCTCTACTATACTAGTAAGACCATAAATGATGCCCAAGTCAACTATACCATTACGAGAAAGAGCTCCTTGTCATTGTGTTTGCAATTGAGAAGTTTCACCAGTACTTGATAGGTGCAAACGTTATTGTCCTTACGAATTATGCGGCACTTTGTTATCTTATGAGCAAGAAAGATTCCAAAGCTCGGTTGATGAGATGGGTGCTTTTGTTGCAAGAGTTTGATATTTACATCCAAGATAGAAAAAGTAAGTGAAAATCAAGTGGCAGATCACTTGTCTCGTTTGGAGGAGGAGGGGAAGTAGCATGATGGCCTTGAAATCAATGACCCCTTCCCTGATGAGAAACTTTTGGCCATTTCAATGAAGGATGTGCCATGGTTCGCGGATCTAGCAAATTTCCTTGTGTGTGGAATCATCTCGGATGAGTCTCTTCAAACCAAAGGAAGAAGCTCAAACGGGATTGTCAAGATTATTATTGGGATGAACCATACCTTTTTCGAATTTGCACGGATGGGTAATTAGAAGATGTGTATTGAAAGAAGAGCAAGGTGAAATTCTTGAGGCTTGTCATTCTCCGCCATATGGTGGTCACCATGGTGGAGCAAGAACGGTGGCCAAAGTGCTAAGTTGCGATTTCTATTGTCCCACTCTTTACAAGGATGCAAGTAATGTAGTGAAAAGATGTGATGAATGTCAACGGGCCGGTGGAATCTCGAAGAAAACTGAAATGCCTCTCACTACCATTTTGGAGATTGATATATTTGATGTGTGGGGTATTGACTTCATGGTTCCTTTTATGAGTTCTTGTGGAAATACATATATCTTGGTTGCGGTTGATTATGTGTCTAAATGGGTTGAGGTCGTTGCTCTACCCAATAATGAGGCGAGAAGTGCGGTGGCATTCTTGAAAAAGAATATTTTCACAAGGTTTGGCACTTTGCGGGCTATCATAAGTGATGAGGGGTCGCATTTTTGCAACAGAGCTTTCGACACCTTACTTAGTAAGTATGGTGTTACTCATAAAGTCACGACTCTTTATCATCCACATGCTAGCGGTCAAGTGGAAGTCTCCAACCGGGAGATAAAGAGTATTTTGTTTAAAACAGTGAATACTAACAGGACAGATTGGTCTAAGAAGCTTGATGATGCATTATGGGCCTATTGGACGGCTTACAAAACACCTATCGGAATGTCACCATACCGGTTAGTGTTCAGAAAAGCTTGTCATCTTCCGGTGGAACTTGAGTACAAAGCCATGTGGGCTCTAAAGAAGTTGAATCTTGATTGGGATATAGCCGCTAACTTGAGGGTTGCACATTTGAATGAATTGGATGAGTTATGGTATCATGTTTATGCAAGTTCGTCCTTGTACAAAGAAAAGATGAAATATCTTCATGACAAATACATTTGAAAAAAAGAGTTCATGGTAGGCGATCTCGTATTATTGTTCAACTCGAGGTTGAGGATGTTTTCCGAAAAGCTAAAGTCTAAATGGAGTGGTCCTTTTGAAATTATGGGTGTGACACCTTTTGGTGCATTAGACTTGAAGAACAAAAATAATGAGGTATTCCGAGTCAATGGTCACCGGGTGAAGCACTATTTGGGAAACGTTTGAGATGGCCACATCGTGGCGGTGATTCATTTTAATTGATGGTATTATGCGTCGTGTCGTGACGTTAAATTAGGCGCTTCTTGGGAGGCAACTCATGCTTCTTTTTCTTTTTCTTTTCTTTATTTATTTTTGTAGTTAGGTGTTATTGTTGTGCTAACATGATTTGAAGTGTGCTGCAGGGATGAGTGTACTTTACAGGAATTGTGGCCAAAAATATGGTTAAGTGTTGAAAGAATTGCGGACAGCAGTTGTATTGTGCAGACCGTACAATTATGGTTGTTGCAGCAAAAGGTGCTCTGCAGCCACACAATTAACTTGTGGACCGCACAATTAGAAGGTAGAAATTGACAGCTCTCTGAAGTTGGCCTGTCAGAAAAATGGCCGATCTGCGGCCACAACTCAAAATCTGCAGTCCGCAACAAGGATTTGCGGTCGCACATAAAATTCTACGGACCACAGATAGAACAAAGGTTTAATCTCACCAGGTAACCGATTGCGGTCCGCAACCGAATCTGCGACCACACTCACCCCTCTTCCCCTTCTGAACTTCGAGCATACAAATAGAGGGCTAGGGTCGTTGTTACCCTTTTCCCTCTCTGAGCAAAAAATCACATAATCTCTTAGAAGTTTCTTGCTGAGTCTACCTTTGCATTCTTACAAAACCTTTGATCAATCACTCATTACACTCACTCACTTGGTATGCTTCATAATCTTGTTAATTATTGTTTTAAAGCTTTTTAGTCAAAATTTTAGGCCATTCAACTGTACAGTCATGTGGGGGTAAATATGTAGTTGGTTATCTAGTACATGCTCTATGGGGAATGGGTCAATAGATTTTCATGCTTGTACATTGTTTCCATGTTAAAATTTGTGCAAAAATTGCAAGTCCTAGATAAAACTACTGACCGTTCGTAATTGTTTGAAATCTGCGGCAGCACAAGAAATTATGCGTTCCGCGGAAGTTGAGTTTAGGGTAACTCTAGGAATGAATGGGTCTGCGGCTGCAAGGAAAATTTTGCGGACCACAGAATTTCCATTGCGGCAGCAAAACGGCTACTTTACTGTCTTCAGATAAGTGTAATATTTGTGATTCAATGTGCAACCGCAAGACAAAATGTGCGGTCCGCAGAAAACATATTGCGGCTACACATCAGCCAATTCTATGTCATTATAGAATTGGCATATTTGTGGTTTATGAGTCACAGTCACAATGAAAAATGTGCGAACCGCACTTCACATTCTGCAGCCGCAAGAGAAAATTGTGCGGTCCGCAAGGCCCATTCTACGGCCGCAATGAAAAATATGCGGACCACAGATCCCTATCCTGCAAGCATGTTTCAACTGTGTTCCTCACAGTGTCTTCTGGTGTGTCCTTACATTCATTGTATGTCTGAACTTGAATTGCAACTAACAATCACCTTTGCTTGGTACAGAAAATAGTTCGATCTAGATACAGAGGGTGCACTTCGAAAGGAAGGGGTGACCCTTATCGGGGATGAGGGAAGAGACCCATACCTAGTGCCCAGAAGCATGAAATCAGAAATAAAATAGCAGTCGGGAGAGAGAGAGGTGCAGACCTTTTCGAGACCAGTTCTTATGCCCTATCTAGGGACGTATCAGAGGGCAACTCAGCCTATGTTCAGGAACAACCAGTAGTATAATTCAGGCCATCAGGGAGGATTCAATTGAGTGAGCCTTCATCATTGCACATCACTTTTGAGGGTTCAGAAAGTGCTAGTCAGGATTCTGATCCTTCCACTATACACATCCCTGACACACCAGAGATATCAGTTCAGGACATCCTCGATGATGGCAGAGGGAGAGATGCAGCAGTCGCCGACCTTGAAAGGTCGAAGAAGAAAGAGGTGTGGGAGGGCCGATTTGTCAGCTTGTCCGCCTTCTCTAGCTTCCGTGAATGGTGGCCAGTGAGGTCGCTCACTCTTGAGCGACAGTTTCAGTTGAAAGATCTGGAGAGGTATAACCATGCAGTATTGAGATAGTTTAGAGAACACAAAGGGTGGATATGGTTTTCCCAGAGCATGGTGGATGCTAAGGAGTACCTTGTCTAGGAATTATATGCCAATATGGCACATATCAAGAAAGGTACAAAGGTGACGAAAGTGAGAAACCTCAAAGTGCGATTTGATCGGCACATATTCAACACATACTTGGGATTTGATGATGTCGAGACCACAGAGTACTTAGAGAAGTGTGCACTTGGGGATGCAGCTCGTCCTTGGCTAGCATAGATTTTAGCAGCTCCTAGGCCACCACCACCATGGATCACAGCAGGGGTTTCTATTCATAGAAACACTCTGAGCTTTGAGGCAAAAGGGTGGAAACCCTTTGTCTGCAGCAGACTAGGCCCATGCAAGAATGAGACCTATCTTCCGATCCCTCTGGCAGTTCTAGTTGCTTCTATCATTGCCAGTTACCTTATCAATATGGGTGTCGTGATGTCAGCCAACATCTCTATGATTGCTCGGCAAGCTGACACGTCTACCTGTATCCCAACACTATTACAGAGTATCTCATGGATGTGAGGGTAAAGCCGAGGGACTTTCATACAAAGGTACAATCAAAGAAGCCTTTCACATGGTACTCACTGATGGATGCACACAAACCTAAGAGAAAGGGTCAGTCGGCTACTACCACAGGCCAGTCTGATGAGCCATAGGTAGTAGTTGCAGAGGCAGTTGATTTTCCATCCACTTCGGTCGAGCCTTCATCTAGTGCCGCAATTATGCCTCCACCGCCATCTTCAGTTCCCACTGCAGTTCCTTCCAAATGTTCCACCTCGACTTTGAAGCTGGTGCCTATGCCTACTGCTTCACTTTCTGCGTTGCGAGTCTCCCAAACATTGGCGAGCCTCAACAACTAGATACAGATAGCCACTGCAAATCTGTCTGACTTATCCAGCACTGTTGTAGCACAGTCTTATATTCAGGCACCTCAGGTTCCCCCGACTGTGGAAGAAAAATTAAAGAAGCTCATGGAGAACCAGAACACCATCATGGCTACCTTGGTACAACATGGGTCAGTGATCGAAGAGCTGGGAAAGAAGTCAAGAAAATGAGAAAGTCTCAGGCCAGCAAGAAATCAGTGGGCAAGCTCTGAAGACATGTTACAAATCTTGCTGCGGCTAGAAATATCCCCTTAGGCATGCTGATTGACCCACGCCCTTTAGGCCTAGATCCTGCAGCACCATCAGCACCGGTAGCACCAATTGGCCAGTCTGAGGAGCCAGCCTCTACTGTTGACACTGCCGAGGCAGTGCATCAGATGTTCACCAACCTAGTCACTCCCAGAGTTGAGGATGATAAGATCCAATTGTAAGAGACTGGGGCAGTGACATTGCTGGGGACACAAAGATGTCCAAGGAGTCATAGGGAGTCTTCTTCACTTTTTCCCTTCCTTCACTCTTATTTTGTTAAGTATTGGCGACAATGCTTATTTTTATTCGGGGGAGGGGGGGAGTTTATTTGATCTTATTTGATGATTCTGAGACATTTGGCTTGTAATAACTTGATACTATTTTCTTCTTCTTCTCTCATTATGTATACATTTTCTTTCTCTCCCTCGTTATGTATATTCGTTATGCTTTCGATAGTTTTGGCTTTGTATCTTCTTTATGTTTGTTTTCTTATTAATTAGTGTTTAATTTAGTAGCTTTTGTTTGATTTCGTAGCTTCTTTTTATGTTTTAATAGATAAGAAGCCTTTGGTTTTCCTAATGCCACAGTTCTTTCCAAAGGTAGTTATTGTGTGAACCGGGTGACTCGTCCCAATGATTGATGGCGTGACAACCTTCTTAAGGGAATGAGCCCATTTTTGGTGTTCAGGTAATAATAGTAGCAGTAATGAATAAAAATATCTAATTAAGTCAAGCTCGAAGAGTCAATCGTGCTTCAATTGGAAACAACACACTTAACTACGTGCTTATAGTTAAACACAAGGTTTTTGAAAGAAATAGCTCTAGTTAGTGACTTTGTGACTCTTGTACTGACTTTGGCAACCATCGAGTGGTTTAATTGAATCATAGTGATTTTCAAACTTGAATGTGGTCGGTGTGGGCCCTCCACTCTATCCTCTTTAATAATCCAGTTGCGTGAAGGTGAGTTAGTTTGTTGTTAGTCCAAGAACCCGTGCGAAAGGTCTAGAACTTTCCCCGAATGTGTTTCAAGGTGAAATCCTAAATTTTACTTGGCTTGAGAAGTGATTGTAGGCTTTCCTTGGCCAGTTTGAGTTTTCTATTGCCTACCAATGATGTGATCCCTAGTCAACCTCTTCGAGCCTTTAGCCTTTCTCATTTGAAAATCATGTTACAAGCCTTTACCCGTTCTATTGTGACCCTCTCTTGGCACCCGAGCTTTCCTTACCACTCATGTGAAACAAATAGCTAAAAACGTAAGTTTGGAGGAGAGACGAGAAAATTGAAAAAGGGTATCGAGGCACAAAAAGAGAAAAAGAAATAATGAGAAGAAAAGGCAAAGAAAAGAAAAGAACAAAAAGAAAAATGCAACACAATAAATAAGTAGAAGAGTTGAATGGATTCAAAGAAAGGCAATGATCCCAAACATGGAGAAATATGAATGTAATGACCAAGAAAGAGTGATGTTAAGTCTTTCTAGTCCCCCAAGGAAAAGAAAGTGCCTCAAGGAATTGGCAAAGTGTGAGCTGAGAAATGAATGATGGAGTGCTTAAGGAAGGTGTAACCACTCAACCATATTGTATCCAACCTTAATCCAAAAGCCTTCATTACATCACGAAAGAACTCGAGCCGAGTGAGCTTACATTAGTGGCGATCTACATGAAGGGCAAGCCTATGGTACTTGAAGCCATACTTATGATATTTTCTTGAGATAGATGAGTGAACCTTTCATAAATGCTTGGATTGAATACTAAATTTCTTAAGTGAGCCAGGCAACCGGAGAGTAGAGGAAGAAGAGTTTAGAATCCACAATGACCTACATGATAGAGAAAGAGTCCTTGATGAGTAAAGTCAACTTTTGATGCTCAAATGTCACTTTAGAGCTATATGTGCATAAATGTTTAACTTGTCGCCTTATTGATAATACATAGGTAGTGTGGGTAATCGTTCGTCCCAACTGATGTATGGATGGCTCACCTTCGACTAGCTGAAATGACCTTTAACTTGTGGAGGTGAGAACTAATTTATTTGCTTGAGGACAAGCAAAGACTTAAGCTTGGGGGAGTTGATAAGTGGGGATTTTGACTGCTTATTAATGCCTTTTAACTTTTGTTTTAGTCTAAAATCATTGAATTATGCTCCCGAAACAAATGAAATTGTACAAAAATTACAGGAATGCTGGAAGCTGGGCTCCCGAGATGAAATCCGACTTAAAGAGGAGTAGTCCAAGCATAAGGCAACAAAGGGCACAGAGGCACACAATGTGCGGTCCGTAGAAGGAATTCTGCGGTCACAGAAGAAATTGCGGATCGCATAATTTCACCTGCGGCCACAAACAAAGAAGGAAAACCCAGCAGACATTTGTTCAAATTATGGTCCGCACCTGAATTATGTGTCCGCAAAAGATGGGCTAAATGTCAAGATCACAGAGATTGCAAAAAGACCAAGTCCAAAGGTTCAGAGAATTGTGGACCGCACAAGATTTGTGTGGCCTCAAAAAATTGTCTTGCAGCCGCAATACTACTATTGTGGACCACAGAAGAGTGACTTGCGGTCGCAGTTCTAAATCTACGGACTGCAGAACTATTGCCTCGCGGCCACAATTCAGAATTGTGCGGCCGCAGAATCCCAGCTCCTGCCGAGATGAAGAATTCTACGGACCTTGCATGGAATTGTGCGACTGCAGAACCTCCCGAAAGGCATTTTTGTCCAAAATTTTCAGACTTATATAGATAGAAGTGTTTTACGAAATTAGGTCAAGTTTTGAACATCAGCAATTACTGTAGCCATTTTTCTTTGCCTCTTTTGGAAGTTTACTATATTTTGGTGTATTTTACAATAGATTTTATTATTTTAAGATTATATTATGATTTTAATTAGTCTTTCTTCTTCTTTTTCTTCAAACTCAAGTATGAGTAGCTAGATTTTTACTAGGGTTGTGGCTCAACCCTAGTGTATTAACCTTATGGATAATTAAATTAGTGCTTGTTTATGATTGAGTATTTATTATTTAGCCTAGTCCATACTTTAATTTGAGGAATTAATGGTTGCAAACATTAGTTCATGCCCATTTGAATTAGTCTTTTCTGAAAGAGAGACTTAGTATAGAATAACTTGGCTAACAAGGAATTAGGTCAATTGAGAGATTTATTCATCCAATTAAACGGTTCAACTAGAGATAGCAATAACCCGACTTGAGCTTTTATCAACTGTTTTATGTGATACCCATTTGGTCTTGAGAAAGCCAAATTGGGCAAAACCACTCTCTGACCGAGATGTATTGAGTGGGTAATTTAGAGTTGATAGCTATAATACACCCAGTCAACAGAACAAGCATTAAAATCTTTATCCCATTAAGCAAATACCTAGGCAATGGTCATAATCCTAGGCTTTTTATCAATTTGAAAAACTTCAAAAATAATTATTCTACTCTTCTTTCTTTATTATGCAATCTTTAGTATAAAATTAGAAATAGAAAACAAACCTTTTTGTGAAAGTGCAAATCAAGATAATTCAATCGTGCGTATTAAAATATATACCCCTAAACCTCATCTTAGCTCCCTGTGGATTAGACCCCGACTCTTAGTTTTGGGTTACTATAATTGCAAACGACCATTTCATACCCTTTCAGAGGTGTGCATTTGGAAGCGATCAAGGCCTAAGACTGTTGGATTTGGAATATTGTTTGGTGAATCAGGGACAGTCATAGAGAGGGTAAATATAGTGAAATGTTGTCCAACTGTTGTGTCTAATCACTATACTAAGTTCTAAAATTATATTTCTATTTGAATGTAGTTTAGATTAAGGGACAGAGTCACTCATAATCCTAGGCAAATAATTGATGCTATGCAGACCAATATTGATCTTGGATACAGAGCACCTGGACTAAGGTGGAAAGGAACAAATGCAGTAACACAAAGGCAGCTTCAACAATATGCTAGAAGAAGACAAACTCAGGCAACCCTAAGCCAATTTAAAGCTCCTTCTTCAACTCAATTAAACTTGAGCCAATCTCAGTCTAACTTCAACCAGTCTCAACCATAATGATTTGAAGAAATATTTCTTTTTGTGAAAGTTTAAGTCTGTTAGTATCAAAACTTATTTGTAGGTTATTTTGAGGAAGATTTAGTCTGAAATATTCAGAACTTAGTTAATGAATGTTGTTTTGGTTTGGTTTAGGCACAATAGTAAACTGATTTCTGCTAGTGTGCAAATTTGATTGCCTACTTTTGACAATCAAGATGGTTGTTTTGAACTTGTCTAATATATGTTCAGATATTAATGCCAAACATCACTTTTTATTGTAACAAAATACTTCATACACTTGACATTGTCATTGTTTGTTAAGAAAAAATATACAATACAAAGAGCTTAAACTAAGAATAACACTATAAAGAGCAGTGTAACACCAACAAACGCAATTACATATTGTTTTACCATATTCCTTCACTGCTCATTGACGTGAATTCTTGATAGCAGTCCCGAAATTACTTGTTTGTAATGATCAGGAAGAGGTGGGTCAATCCATCTGAAAAAATTACAGCAACTGCTTGTACCATACTTTGAGCTTCCTAAGAACCTTCTACCGGGATTGGTGGGCTTCCAGGTTATACACACAATATCGTCAACTCCACAATAACAAAATACATGACTTTCTATTGTATTCTTGACCTGAAGAATAAAATATCAACCTAGAGAAGAAAAACATTGACTTGAATCTGTAGAAAATTTGAAGAGAAGATGTGCTATAGAGCTTGTATTCGTCAATAATGGAGGTTGTAAGCCAAAGGAGGACGAAGAAGCCCTCTAAATAGATGGGCCCTTGGGTTTATTACCGTTGGGCATTGAAAAAAGCACATTCACGCTCCTGCCAAGCGTGGCTTACACGCACAATAGCTGACTAGGAATAATTGATGCCACATAGATTGAGTCAACGGTCGGAGGTGTTTATTAGTTCACTTATGCTCACGTTGAAGTGTTCACATGAGAATTTTGAAAGTTTATTTACCGGTATGACAATCAGGTACAAGTTTAAGTGACATGTATATATGTGTGTGTGTGTGTGTGTGTGTGTGTGTGTGTGTTTGTGTGTGTGCTTAGATTGTGCACTGATGATACACAGTTATACATATATTATATATGAATTATACCTATATTATAGGTCCGACAACTATTTTTAGTTTAAAGCAATTGGGTAAGTAGTTATTTAGGTTAATTTCTTCCTAACGTCATGGAGTTATAATTATTTGTTTCTTCTTTAATTGAAAGTGTTAGTAATATGTATTCAAAAATAATTTTTGTAAAAATAAAAACAAAAATAGAAAAATTAAGAGTTCTGAGGATAACAGAAAACTGTGTTTCCTTAAGGAATTTAGTCCCCTCACTTTTGCCCAAGGTTATTGGATTAATTTCTCCCAAGATAGAACGGAACAACTGTTCTGTAATATCAGCAATATAAATTGCAGAACTTCGTCGAACTCAACAAATGACAGTAAACCACATCTGTTTCCTACATTTTCCACTCACACCTCTTTATTAAATTAGATAAAAATCCAACAGAAAGATCGAGCACTAAAACAAAAACGGTTTATAGCGGAAATATGTTTTTGTTTTTAGCGGCAGTAAGTAATTTTACTTCTTGTTTCCTGTTTAATAGTTGTGTGTTGATCTACAACTCGAGCAAGTTTTCTCTGTATTTTCTTCCCTTTTGATTTACTATTACTTTTTGTGTTTATATAAAGAATAGAGATTCGTTTAGTTTACGGAATAAATTTCACGAGATTGTCCATGTTGCAAATAACTAGCAGCACGAAATTTTTTATGTGGTGATAATTAATAGTGCAGGAGTTATTATGCAAAAGTTGTATTTACTCTTAGAACATTTTTGTCTTTGGTTACTCTTATATTGATATACTGATCAGCGTGTGAACTGTAGTAGTTAATGAGGTAGTTTATTTTGTGGCGGTGTAATAATATACCTTTGAGATTTTTACCTTCGTATATTACATATAAAACTTTATTACCCTTTCTAATCAAGTTTTAACTTAATTACATAACATATACAATTTATCAATTATATGAATTAGTATTAATGAGTATCCCTTTATGTTAGTGATAATCGGCTTAATGTATGCATATTTTGATATATACCGCCTCACATTTTGCTCATATCTCGACGATTTGAGATATTTAATATGATTATTTGTGCTAAATTTTGGTATTTCTATGTGTAGGGATCATTCGAATACAATTTGGACGAAAGGGCGCGAATTGGAGCGAGATCGGGATAAAAAGACAAGAAGTGAAATTTGAGGGCCACATCTAACATGGGGCACTGGTTGTGGCGCAATTTACAGCAGCTAAAATATTTGAGAGCCAGGGCCAGCGCCCTACGCTGCCCTGGACGCTCAAAAACGTGAACATGTCCTATTTCGACCGGAACTCGGCTATTTCGACCCTAAGACGCCCCCAACTCATATAAAAGCCAACCTAAACCTATTTTAAAAAGAGGAGGACGTTTTTGAGAGGAAAACACAAGCACAGAGCCGCTGTGGAGGCCGGAATTCATCAAGTTCCATCTTTCTCTCACCAAACTTAATAATTTTTATGCTTCTTTGTATGATTTGTTGTTTGGCTACCATGTCTATGTGGAGCTAAACTTCATGTTCTAGAGTTGTGGTTCTTTCATGACTATTGTTATTCGGATATTGATTTTGCCTTCTTGATTTATCATATTGGTTTATTTATTCAATCTTGCGCTTAATTATTTAATTGCTTGATCACCAATTGAATACTATCTACGAATCTAGAATTGAACTCGAAAGTGGGAATTCTAGATTGCATATAGGATTGAGTAGAGCAAGTTCTTGAACTCGGGCATCGGGGAACGGATTCGTGGTTAGGATAGACATATACCTAATTGCCTTGCTTGGTTGATTTACAGGAATTATAAATGCGTTCTTGTTGATTCTAACTCCATAGACATATAGGCGTTAGGTTAGCTTGAATAGGCGAGTAAGAACTCGACAGATTCTTATGAGCAATATTAATCCTGTCAACCAATAAGTTAGATAAATTAGTCGGTCAATTCAATTGAAAAATACAATAGGATTGTTAGATAACCCATAACTCTAGATCGTTTTTATTACATTGATATCATAAAATCTGCTCTTTCTCTGTTCAAAGTTCATTATTTATATTTGTTTATTTAATTAGTTTAGAATCAAATATTTTTTGGTTTAATTCTTGTTTAGATAATTAGGATAGTCTAATTTAGTTAATAGTTAATCACAAGTCCTTGTGGGTTCGACATCCGACTTTTAGTCACTTTATTACTTGATGACCGCATATACTTGCGTGTGCGTTTGGCCGCAACAAGTTTTTGCCGCTGTTACCGGGGACTTAGAAATTAACTATTCTTCTACATTAGACTTTTACTTTTATCTTTACAAGTTTTTTTTTCCTTCTCTTTTTGTAAATATTTTATTTTTATAACTATTTAACTTTTCTCTTAATGTGTTTCTAGTTCTCTCAACATGACATCTAGGGATGAAGTATTCGGAGGTAAGGTTATTGATGAAGACACTTGGTTGACGGAAGACTGTTATGGCCCATCTTTTTAGTCTTGTCATGCCCTGAACTCTGGGAGGTCTGAATTTGAATATGCGAGTAAGGGTTGGTATTGGAACAAATATTCTCGATTAAGCGGATATACAGAACGACGTTATCTTTTAATAACGTTGGTGAATAATTAGTCTAAGGAGAGAGTTGATCTTGCACATGAAGTTGACAAATTTGGCTTGGCTTTGCACAACTTGTATGTAGATTTGAGTGCAAAAGTTGATGCGTGTAATGCCCAACAATTTAATGATGAGTTGAGTGAAGATGAAAAAAATCTTATAGACCAAATTGAGGAGCTAAAACGAGAATACCAATCATTAGACCATATTTTTCTTGAGGATGCCAATATTGAGAAGAGTAATCTAGAGTCCTATGAGGGAGTAGATAACATTACTTTGGGAGACTTGAGTGTATGTGAATATGGGGATGCAAATAGTAGTAAAATTCATGAGTTAGGGCGTATTAGACCCCATTCCAATCATTTTGTCACAATGTGTTTAGATATTAAGATAGTAATCAAGCCATCTGAACCTATGAGGGAGTCAAAGGATGAGGATGAGAGTGCCTATATTCTTGAATTTGTTGTGCCAAAAAGCAAAAATTATATTCTTCATCTAAAAGCCGAGAAGTATAGAGTGAAAATTTTATTGCTTGGCCTGGTTATCTTTGTAGCCCCACCAAAGGAGCGTAGCCAGAAACTGGATGCCATGTTAGGGGCTCAATTCATAAGTTCGGAAGGCAAAAAGCGGTTCGTCGTACCGCGACGTTAAATTAGGCGCTTGTTGGGAGGCAACCCAACTTTACTGCTTTCTTTTATTTTTATTTATTTTATTATTTTTATTATTTTTGTAGTGTTGTTTTATTTTGTAGGATTATGAGCATAGGAAGAAAGTCATTGGAAGTTTTCAAAAGCAAGCCAAATTATTGGAACTAGTGTGATGTACCCGTACAAAGGACCATCCTTGGGAGAAGTTTGAGTACCCCGTGAGCTGCTATTGCTTAGGCCTTTGGACTTTCAGGGAGTTTCTTGTTCACCCTTGTTATTTTTACTTTATTTGTGCATTGGGGACACTGCACTCTTTTAAGTTTGGGGTCGAAGATTCTCTGTTCTTTGTATAATATTATATTAGTATATTGTTAGTTTCTTATCTTTTTATTGTTAGCTAGCTTCTTATTTTTAATAGCATAGTTAGTAGAATTAATGGTGTAGTATAGTAGTAGTAGTTTTAGTAGCTTAATTAAAAAAGATTAAAAAAAGATTAAAAAAATTGAGAAAAAAATTGAAATTTTGTTTTTGGACTTTTCCCGATAATAGATCTCCTAGACAATTTTCTTGAGGGATTAAAGTCTAAACAAAAAATAAAATTGAAAAATAGAAAAATCCAAAAACATATTTTTTTTTTTGGTAGCAATAATCCCCCGTGGTTTTTCTTTGTGCCTCGGTTCTTTTCTATGGGATGTAGCTTGAACCGGATAGTAATTTTTATTTTATTTTTAGAGTAGGATGTAGGAAATAAATAGAGGAAGAATGATGAACCTAGGTACATTTGACTTGTTTGATAGTAGTATATTCAGGCTTTGGCATGTATAGTACATTTCCTATGTTTTAAAATTGATCATGAAGCCTATATAAATTGGATAGCATATTTTGTGACACCTATTTCTCGTTTTCTTGACTTGTGTTCACTTTGCGCTTAATGCTTAATATCTCGTGACTCCGTGAATACTTGCATTGTTTGAGAGTCGGAATGTGACCGTCCTTAATGAGTCATGTGCCATGTGTGGTGAGGTTTTTGTGTAGTCCATATTTTTGTACTTGTGTCTAGAACTTGCCCAATATGTGAGTTGAAGCGAAATATTAGGTGATGCTTGGTTTGAAAAATAATTTTAGGCTTTCTTTGATCTTTTTGAGCTTAATTGCTTATCACAAATAAAATTGATCCTTAGTTAAGCCTTTTGAGCCTTTAGACATTTATTTGATACCCACATGACAAGCCTATACCCTTTTTGTTCTTAATTGATATTTTTTGATCCTTTTACCTCTTACAGCACTTTAATTGTGAAATAAGCGCTAAAAGAAGTAAGAAGGGACTAAGTGTGGGGTGGATTTTGAGTAGAACCAATGAAAAAAAGAAGGGTGCACTTATTTTATAAAATAATACACCACTAGCAGAAATTAAAAAAGAAAAAAAAAAGAGAAAAAACTGGAAAAAAAGAAAGAAAAATATAAATGAATAAATTGTTGTCTTGTTCTTGCTAGTGGGTATGAATTAAAGTAGCGCTTAAATAAAGAGGATATATTGTTGGGGGTGATATTATTTGTGAAATTGAAGTGGTGTTGAAGAATTTGCGCTTACGTTATTTGGTGATGTGTTTAAGTGCTTAGGAGGTTGAGTCACTATTCCTAAAATATATCCTGCCCGTCCCTTAGCCCACATTACAACCATGAAAAAGTCCTAATTGATTTTAGATCGAGCGAGCTTACATTAGTAGGGATTTACATTAAGGGCAAGCCTATGGTACCAATTACATGCATGTGACTTCTTTTGTGAGAGTGAGCGATTTTTTTTTATATATGTGAGCATGAGATTCGAATGTGTGGATTGATTTTATTCTCTTTGCTTTTGTTGTGAGGGAATATGATTTCACGAGGGATAGGTAACATTGTTAGACTTCTCTAGGATGTTGGGTGTTCAAGCCAT